>SDVV010017810.1:0-13903 GCA_016164225.1 Gammarus roeselii
AGTCATACTCAGGAACGCGAACAGCATTCTTCCTTGTAGAAAATGAATATTAAGGTATAGCCTGTTATAAATCACCGAGCAATTATGGCGGTCAGGTCAAGCGCAGAATAAAACCAGATATAATCGCTGCGCATTGTAAGATTTGTCTTCTTGCTGTTCCAAGGCTGACCAGCAATGGCGCCGTCACTGGCATTTTTATTCCTGTGCTTTTGAGGAGAGACCTTGCATAGCATCAAGAGACCTGCCAAAGTGTATTTTTTTGGGTCAGGTGGCCTCGAACCAATAATTTTCGTCTACCCGGGGACGTGGATTGAGAATTGTGCACTCATCATGTCGCTTCCGCCTCATGAATGTTACCCCGGTTGGATATCAAACCCTAACAATGCTTTCTAATTAGTTTCGTTCAAATCTGAACTGCTCAACTAATCTGATGTAATCTTTGTGTCGTTCCCTGTACAAATATCACTGTACGTAACCGTCATTTTGTTTCGACGATCTATAATATGAATCTGTTCTATAACAATTTCATCACGGACGATTTTATTTGTACTATCCAAGTTCTGCTGTCTAAGGCTGCATAAGTAACTAGTTTAAACTCTAATCTATTCTTAAAACAGTGCTAAACCTAAAAAAAATCCAACAGAGGGAATCTGAAGACCTGTTTTGATTCAGCAAGCGAATATATTCAAGAAAGGGAAACAATGTCTGAGGTGAAAACCTTTACCAACATGTGTCTACTTACCATTTTTTGTGTCTCTTAACGTCGTTGTATACCCGGAGATTCATTTATCGTCGCCATCCATGTCGAAAAGCGATTCAATCGGCCGGTGATATTTCGATGATACCCGGAGATAGTGAGGATGAGTGTTATTTTCTTCCTAAGTGATGAGAAAATCTGTATAGAATATCCGAAATTAATATCATGAAAAATGAACCTCAACTCTTGAACAGTTTCGGCCAAGCATAAACTGTCAGTTTCGATTAATCACTTTAAAAAATATCTGCACTATTGCATATATAGTGGGCATGGTGCAGATACCCTTCCCCTGGACCATTTCCGGTGCATCGATAGTTATCATCATTAATATCTTTTCCGTCCTATTGTGTAGATGCAAGGAAGAAAATAGTAATGAAGAATGTCCGTGTAATCTGTTCGTAATCGTGTGCGATAGCACATTGATAACGATTGCTCCCTCTATGCGACAGTTGGTCTAATCCTGAGGTTGAACCGAAGCCAAGACACCAAAATGCGTCAGAAAGATTTGCCCATTAATATGATTCAATTGTATTTGTATCGCATTTCAGATATTGACATACTGTGTGCAATAGCGTGAAACAACTTTGGTAGTTCAATGAACAATAAAACAAATCTTTCAAAACTACAGTATCACATGGCAAATGAATATTCCTCAAATTGTTGAGCTATTTATAATACGCTCTAACTCATCCATAAAGTCAGTAATGCTCATTTGAGAATGTGATTTAACGGCCTTTCAAACGACCTTTTCCAACAGAACCCTTTTTTTCCATCTAGGATCAAGGAACCAACTTGATCAACTCATCGTGAGTTTTACTTTCGGCAATTGTTTCCATTCCAGCTCGATCAGCTCATCGTGAGTTTTACTTTCGGCCACTTTTTCCATTTCAACTTGATCAGCTAATTGTGAGTTTCGGGTTTGTAATTGTGATCACATTGTTCCGGGTTTCATTCAAATTCTCTCCAACGTAGCATCGGAAACTGAAATGCATTTGCTAAAAAATCACTTCTTCAAGGTCTGGCTACCTGCTTGAGTAGTCATACAATGCAGTACAACGAAGAAGAAAATACGTGCAGAGATTGGGCAAGAAAGGTTCCATCATCATTTGTTGTTTCATAACCGATGAACAAACAATTTTTTTTTCATATAAAAAAAATTGTTTCAGTGATGGATCTGTGCATCTCTGAATCTATCCCGTTCCAGCAGTCAAAGCCATGCGTCAAGAGATTGAAAGTCCCGGGATATACGAATCAGCATAAAGGATTTTGAGCCGCCGGATGCACAATGTTAAGTAGGGAAACAAAAATATTTATGAGTTAAAATTAAGAAAAAAGTCGAATGCCATTTTTTCGCGATGTTTTTCAAGTGATTAAAAAATTTATTCAGATTTTTCATTAACAGCACTGGCAAAATAAAATACCGCAACCAAATTCTATACTATTTCAAATTTTACATAAGAATAGGTTCATTTACCACAAACATTTTTGTCGTTACTGCTGTTTACATTGAACAGACGATGCCCTAGTCCATATCTGCCACAGGATGCCTTACCTACCAGCGACAATTAGAAATGCATTTGGAGCCTTTGAACGTACCTTGAGTAGGTGGAATTTGTTTATTTGTGCAAACCTAAAATTGTGGTATATATGGACATATCTGCAATGATAAATACATGCTGGTTACACAAGTTTTTGCATTCCCAGAGATGTAATACGGACTTATGGCAAATAAGATGGTCAAGATAAAATGCCTTCCTAGTTTCACAGATTGGGTTAGTCTTGTGTGAGATTTATAGTTCCCTGATGATATTTCATTCCGTGCTACATTTTTCATCGTTCAATGCAGCATTTAACCATCTAATAGATTCAAGGCGAAGATACAAACACGCAGGGAGTAAAGTCCCATGTTGTTATGTCTTCCTGCACCAGAGTGGGCTGCAGTAGAAACACGTTTGCTAATTCAAAACTCTGTACCCCTGAGCAAACTCTGTCCAAGTCGACCAGCTGCAAGTGGATCATCTAGGGAGTTTGAGTCTCGAAGTTCCACTCAACAGTCGCTGTTGAACCAAACTTTGAAAACCGTTTTGCGGTTGTTGTTCCGCCACCGGATATTGGAAGGCCTTGCCAGAGTCTTTTTTGACACTTGCCTGTTTCCAAATCAGCCTTAGACTAGCCAAATCGATCATCCAAAAGCGTAGCACGTCAACACTGTTTAAAGCAGTTCGTAAATTAACGCCCCATTTCCTCTTCCTTTCACCGATAGGGCCATAAATTGGAGGTTTTCTCCCGGTCGCTGTCGTTGGAGCGGGCAAGAAATGTCAAAATGGCCACGGGTGATGTGACCAGGTTTGTAATGTTGGCAATCCGTTACGTCATCTAGGAAATGTAGTAACATGGTAAGGAAATATTCATTTATTTCAGACGAATCAACATTTGTTCGTTTTAATATTTATCGAGAATAATTTATCACGTTTATCCTGCCCTACAATTCGGAGTGCTATGTTTAGGAAAAGAATATAGTAGGCAGGTATGAAGTCCATATAATTGTTTCATTGTTTCCACCTGACCAAGTTGGGCAGCATTTATTTGAACGACATCGCTGGGCTCTTGTAGAATAAGTATTTACGTGAACAGAACGGAATAAACATATTCTTCCTTAGTTCAGCAATCAATATCTTCCTCAACGAACAGAGCAGGGTATCTTATAAAACTTTAATGATAGTAATTCAATAATAACAGTTGCTAACAAATATTACTTCGAAAATAACACTCATGCCACCAGTTGATGTGATAACAACAGTAAAAAACGAAACAGCGTAACAAATGGGAATATTTTGCGACAATAAAGGCAGATTCCTAACATAAATCTGTTTTCGAGAAGAAGAAACGTTCTTCAATTCCGGATACCATCCAAACAATGATTTTTAATTAACAAATGAAACTAAAATACATTACCTCTTAACAAAACATTCACTCACAAACATATCCTCCTTTCCAAGCAAATGACGGGTGCCGGCATGCTCCCTTTCGTAGCCTGTTTTGGGCTAGCTATTTGGCCTCCTGTACTCCAGTTCCATTAGCAGCTGACGGCGGCCAGAAGGCGTTAACACATTCTTAGCCGCTTGCTCAATGGATGCTCATTCCACGGTCGATTGAGCCGAGTCATAACCGTCCGACGCCATCACTTCTCAGTTGTTTAGGGAGGCGCTTTCCGTTACCTGAAGTGACCATGAATGAGTCGAGGTCTTGGCCCTCGTCCAACGGTTCATGGTTGATTACTTCAATTGTCAGGTGTGTTCATGTTTTACTGAAAACATTGTTGTTCACGCATGCTTGTTTCTTAAACTGTTATTTCCAAAAGCGTTAACTTATTGTTTAGATTATTTCACCGAAGTCGAGTAGGATAGAATAAAGAGAGTAGAATGAGTTTCCAATATTGCACGAATCAGGTACCGGACCGAGCATCCCGACCACATGGTGAGTGGGTACACCACCTCATGACCGAGCATTGTGAACGATTACTTCCTTCATTAGTTTTCGTTTTATGTGACATTTTGAACATCCGGGAAAATATGTTGATAAACGAGCGTGAAAGAAATAAGGCGTTCAAATTAGGAAATGGGCTGACAGTGGCCGGGATCCATCTTAGCAAATGAAGTGTTGATAGTGTTTGTAATAACTGTACGTGATATAGGCTCCAATGATAGGGACGATTATTATGTTCAGAATTGGCTTTAGACATCCCTGGTTAGGGAGTATACGTTTAAATATATGTATATACATATGGATGTTTCCTCAAGACATATAACTGTATAGACAAATCCACCAAAACTTACATAGATAAATACAATCTTATAAACTGGTATTTAAATAAAAAAACGCAAAAAATTGATTTCTTGCTTTGATGGTTCCTCAAAAAAGTTTATTTCAACTTGTGAAATTCTGATGTGAAACAAGTTTTTACATGAAATGTGTGAAACTCACAGATAAAGATAACAACCACTAGACAATTTTGGAGCCTAAGTGGAACCGTCCCCAGCAGCCTGCCCCAATATTTTTTTCTGTTGTGAATGCTTGATGACAAATAAATTAATTTTCAATACGGAATTAAAATTCATTTATCCGGAAACTTTCATTGCCTTTGCCAACAAATTGAGAAATAATTTCAAATTTGAGATGAATATTTCAAATTATCTTGGAAATATTTCTCCCGGAATGACTTCTTGCACTTGTCTTTTTTTGGTTGCCATCGGCGTCCTTGAATATTCATGTTATGTTCCGAACAATTTCATTTTCTAGATAACTCAGCAGAACTGAGAAATTGAGAACTTACAACATTAAACCTTCAATAGTCTGGATCACTGTTCTACATTTCATAACAATTCTAGCCCTGTAGTAGCATCTGGCCAAACGGACCTTGAACAACTTTGAGGGCAAACAAATATTTCAACCATGTCCCAAGTATACACTGCTAATCGAGCTTTCTTATTTTGTTCACGTCCCAAGACAATATGATTGTCGTTAAATATATCAACTTTTGGGTAGTAAAGACATCTGCCTTAACAAATAGTCTAGGAACATCTGAATCACCAGAGTAACGTCATCCTGATTACAGAATCAGCACATTCAAATATAATGACACTCGATTTCAGACGCAATAGAGAATTCACTTGAGTCGGTAAGCTCGATTCGCATTGCTTCTGTAGATAGCTTGATGCGTGGTCACGGCGTTGGGTGGTTTTGATGCCGTTACATATCGTAAAATAACAATAAAACTACTTTTTTTAACTATCTCTTTTGTTAATGAATATTTTTTTTTATATTTCAAATTATCGAATTAAGGACTGACCTGAAGTAATCATCCATTCAACAGTACATCGAATAACAGGAATCAATTAAAATATGTACTAATTTAGAAAGACGCAATCATGTATTTCATGAATACCTGGATCTTATCTAAGTTTGTCCTTCAGATACAACTGCGTATTCGACACGTTATTATTATTCTCTCATTTATTTCTGAACGCAATCCTCGATCCATCCATCTTTAATAGGAATACTTTCAGAAAATTATTAGGTTCCAAAATACAATTGGTTCGACAATGTTACTAGCGGCAACCGAAATATTCGTAAATTTATAATCTTATTAGCAAAACACTAAGTTCCCAATCGTGGTTACCTTTGTGTCCGAATCAGTTATCGCTGATTCGGACTATTTGAGATACTACTACGGGAGGATAGATCGGCGAGACGCAATGTGGTTTCATGAGCAGCAGAGAGTATACAGATGGAATATTTGAGGTGGGTCAGGTGTGCGAGAAATACTAAGCGTAGAGGAAGGACGTGTAATGGGCCTTGTTGAATCCGGTGAAGGTTTAGTATATAGCCGACAATGGCGATATGGAAGAAGTTACGGTTGTTTGGAGTAGGCGGTAGATCGATGAGAGCAGTACTGAACACCGAAGTCATCAGCAGCACCTGGGTCACAGTGGGGAGAGATGTGAGTGATTGTTTTTCAGCGAAAGTGAGACTTAGCCAGGATTGCTTCCAGTCCTCATGACTGTTCAAAATCTATATTGATTCGTTTTCAGAGAGGTGAACAATGCTTGGATGTTTTGGAAGAGAAAGAACGGAATTTGCAGTTGAGCCAGTTACTGTTTGCGGCAGATTCGGAGAAGATGGAGGTGGTGGAAGTAATGTAGTTTGGAGTCGAAGTTTGTAAGGCTGTGAGTGAGAAAGAAGCTGCAATTAGTTGTGAGGAAATGTCAGTAATGAGAAATTCGTGACGTAACGGTGCATGATTTTTTAGTGTTGTATTCAATATAGCGTGTACATGTTTGTGTATAGCTATGCAGCACCAATGGTCTGGAAACGTAAAACTTTTCATCAATATGCCTGGTTAGTCGTCGCGACTGTGCCATGTGGGGCAGAGACGTAAGACATGAAGGCGGTTAAAAATGAGTTGTTATTTCATCAGAAATTAAATGTTGCAAAGTATGACGTTAATGACGAGAATTGAGATAATCTTGAAGGGCGATGTTCCAATAAAAAGAAAGGTTGTCAGGTTGAGTAGCCACGAGTAATTCTGAGATGTGTCGAGCCCATGGGCAGAACAGACGGAGGAGCTTTTTGAAGAGGGAGATGCATGCACGAGAGAGTGGAAGGAGTCTGAGGAGTCGTTTGAGAGCAACTGGAGCTTGTATTGCTAGGTATTATAATGGAGGAGACGAAATACCTTGCAAAGGACAGGTGGGACTGCTCTTCCACCAAGTTTTGTTGTTTCACAGGATGACTGAGTGCGGGCGGAGGGTTCAATTTCTATGATACGACGGGGCTAGAACAGTTGACGCTGTTGGTCCCATTTGCCGAAGCGGGTCTCAGAGCTCACTCTTGACCCGGAGGTAGTGGACAAAGTCTTAGACGAACCATTTCACGCTTCCGGGTAAACATTTAACATTTGTGCCTGCGTATGGGGAAACATCGATAGCATGTCTTTCGTACCCTCCAGATGAAGGGATGCCGACCGTATGTCTCCATCAATTGTAAGAAGATGATATTTCTAAGGCCAAAGTAATATATTAAGTCAGAGATACATTGAGTGTTTTTTTGGCTTATTTTTGACCAGCATCCAGGTCGGACGCCGAAACTGACGTATAGAAATAACAATTTCAAGTCTTCTGATGAAACTAAGAATAACAATGGAATTGAAATATCGCAAATTGGCTCATTGTATTTTCATTGTATTTACACGGAAATTCAAAATCAAATTCAAATCGGTAAAAATTTATCCACCATTGGCAGATTGAAGTAGTATTCTTCTACATAAGTACCTATTCGAATGGTCCTACTGACCTACACGCTGTTTCCGGACGATTAAAGTCATTCGTCATGATTAGCGATTCACCTGATAAGGTTGAATAACACCACGACCTTTTTGCACACTCTCTACGGGCGGGACATGAAATTCTCAACGCAACCTACGAGTTGAGTCGACAGTGCAAATGTTATTACCGAGACATTTAGACCCAAGTTAGTAATATTAGTTTTTATATCATGTAATGTTGAGCTTTTCAGCTTTTCAGCGGTCGTGTTTTTAATACTTTTGCTTGGTCCTGTTTCATGCATTCATGATGGACGACTGGGAAAGCGCCATATTTTCGTGCACAGCAATTACCCATCCACACGGTGCGCACCACACATAATTTCCAACATCTCAACAACGTATCTCTGAATGGAGTCCTATATTTTCTCAACATTTCACAGGTCGTGCCCTCTCACGCTGTCATATTCCTCTCCCAATGCCTGCTGGAAATCCTCAATTCTGCTTCACACATTCAGTTCATTCACCCCCACTACTTCTCTTCAACCTCTCACCATTTCGTTCCCCTTTCCCCTTCAGCTCCACTTCCCCCCCTCCCCACCACACTTCCCTCGTAATCGGCTCAAAATCATGAAGCGCTCTCTACTCCACAGCACCGTGGGCCATCCTTACCCTTGTGTTCTTGTGGATATCTCTCTCCATAAATAAGCTGTTTCAAAGCACCAGCTCCTGCTCCGAGCAGGAGCAGAAGCTGCTCAGAAAAATGTTATGAATATTTGTCTTTGGAAATATGAGTAAAATATATGTAATACTGTACTTCACTCAATAGAAGCAACTTCCTCCTAGGACAAACTTTATCAAACTCCGATACTAGTATGCACAATTCCTCTTTCAAATCTGCCACCAGTCTCATATCATCCGCAGTCTGAAGCAGAATAACTGCCAGCACCGCCCATTTGCTCCCAACAGCTCTGAGCCTCGACCCAATACACTTTCACGTTCACCTCCATAACCACTCCATGTAGAGATTGAACAACCAGGCAGACATAATGCAACCTTGTCTCAGTCGCCATTCCACTGTGCACCAAATGCCTGACTGTACCTCCACTGTGACACATGATCTGCTGCCAACATAGAAACTCTGTGGCACGTTCCAATTTTTTTCGCTACCTCCATTCAAACGCAACACCCAGCAAACATTCTTGATCACTGCGAGGTACTTCGCGCAGACTCGTCTCACTGCAAAAATATGATTGACACACTCTATCATTCCTGAAGCCATTCTGTTCCTCGCTAAATTACATAATTCGTACTTTCTCTAATCCTCTTGATTATCACTCTTCCGCACAATTACAACAAAAATAAATAACAATCTGATACCTCTCTTGTTTCAACGTTCACTTTCATTTTTTTGCTCTACGTAACTGTCACCTCGCCCGACACAAAACATTCAATAGCCTCACCGGCTATTTGACTGTCAATACACCATCCCTCTGCTCCCATGACCTCTACAGTCTCCTGCACCTCTTACTCAGCCATCTGCGACATCTGCGACAAACCGGCATCCGGTCACCACCACCCACACCAACAATGCCAGCCTCCCTGACATCATCAGCATTCAACAAGTCGCAAAATACTTAGTACACCTCTTCTGTACGTAACCACTTTCCAACAACATCGAGCGATTTATAATCTTTCACTACCTCCTTCCCGCTCTCCCTCCTTCTCATTCTGCCACAGAGCGGACAGTGAGCATGACCGCATAATTATCCAAAGGGATCTAAAAAGGTAGTAGACTGGTCAGATAAGTGGTAATTGAACTTGAATATCAAAAATGCACTGTTATGCACATCAGATCACAAATTCGAAATTCTGCTTATGCAATGACAGACCAGCATATGACTGAAGCAGACCATCAACGAGACCTTAGAATATTACTCAACAAATATCACAAGAGCCCATCGCTTTTTTGCAGAAACTTACACTACAAGTCCAGGGACATCGTGATTCCGTTATATACTTCACTCATCAATCATCAAAGAAACCGAAATAATGGACAAAAAATGCAGCTAAAACCATTCAGAACATCAGTGGCCAAGAACTTCTTTGCAATCAAGGCCCCAACAATTTGGAACTGTTTACCATATGATGTGGTTAACAGTAGTAACGTAAATACAATTAAAAACTGCCTTGACAAACACTGGGATACTAATCCACCTCCTTACTAAGAAAATGTGACGTTAAGACTATTGCCGCCAAAGAGGCAGCCACCTCCGTTGGGGCCTTCAGCCTTCGGCAGTCCGTTAACGATGGACACCTCATCTAGGCTGGGCTAGTTATACGGCAAATTCCATTTTGAAATTTTGCTGAATTTAAATCTTCAGCCCGTCCCTGGCCTACTTCTACTATTACTCTGTAGCTCTGTTTAGAAGATCTTTTTGTTTTCACAGTTCTGGGACAGCCCCCTTCCTCACCAGGCATCAGAGTCCCCTTTAGTTCTCCCCACCATTTGCTTCACCTTCGTTCTATTCCCTCTATAGTTGTCGTCTACCCCGGCCTTGTCTGCCACCATTCCTCAAGGCTCTTCTATTCTGCACCACCAACGCATTACTCTTAGCCTTTTCTCCTACACTTGCCCACAAGGACGCACACCAGACACATTTTTCGTGCTTCTCAACAAAGCATCTCTAAATGTCTCCCATTGTTCCTTAACATTACACAGGCCTTGCCCTCACACAGTCATATAAATACGTACTGAAACTGTTCAGTTCTGCTTGAAACATTCGGTTTAGTCACTTTCACAAGCACTCCTCATACTCTTTTTCCCCTTCCACTTCTGGCTCCACGCTTACTCTCCCTTCCACCAGTAGATGGTCAGTCATTTTTCCCACTTCACTCTCTCAACACCCGCACATCAAATAGTCTACCCCACCACTCTCCTCGATATAACACAAAATCCATCATCAATCTCTCCACTATTGCGCCATGGGCCATCCTTACCTATACATAATTATGGAGATCTTGCTTCTAAAACAAGCCATTTCCAGCCACCAGCTTCTGCTTTGTACACAAACTCTCCAGCACTAACTTCACCAGTTCATCTCCAACTACTACATTAGGTCATCCAGTATCACCACTTTGTATTGGCAACCGAAACTACACTCTCAGGCTATACACTCTCAGGCAATTCCTTAATTACCGTATCTCACACTCTCAGGCTATACACTCTCATGTTATTTCTTAATTACCGTATCTCACACAATCAGGCAATACAGCATCAGGCTATTCCTTGATTACCGTATCTCACACTCTCAGGCTATACACTCTCATGCTATTTCTTAATTACCGTATCTCACACTCTCAGGCAATACAGCATGAGGCTATTTCTTAATTGCCGTATCTCGTCTTCACTCCTCATGCTACCAGGATCAATCGAGAGGACACCTCCCTCTTGATAAAGCCATTTGCAACAAAAAACTGATTATCAATTTTAGCTGCTCCTTCTCTGCCTAATCTTCCACCACTCCCAACTTTCCTCCACTGAACACGTCAAATTCCCACTTGTCCATACGATTATACTTCTTCTCACTCGGCCACAACACATCAAACTTCTTGCTTACAAATTTCTTCGCAATCTCTCCTCTTTGCTTCATAAGTAGCTACTACAACCACGTTCGTTGTGCGACCCTAACAATTATATTTTGAGAAACTTGAGTCCTCCCGCTTGTTTTACCCTCTCTGAAGGAGGAATTTACAGAGGAAGGGATCCCTAGCCTCCTTGCTTTGTCCCAGGGCTACAGATATAAGAATGAATATCCGTAGAGGCAGCTTACTTTAAATAAAATGTAAACCAAAAAATAGACCGGTTGGTACTTTTAAGTGTAGTAATTTATGATCAGTTATGCACTTTAAGCAATTGACCAGGTAAAGAATTTGTTATTTTGAGGTATCATATTTTTTCATATACTCTTAATTACCTGTTAATTTGTACATGTAAAAACCTGTTTACATATCTGCTCATTTTAATGGTCCGTTAAACAACGTGATTAAATGTTTAAAATTTGGGAATTTTGTCCCAAATGTTTATGAGTAAATGTTGTGTAGAATCCCATGATGGCATGCGTTACTATTATTTATTGAAGGTTAGTGTGAAAAGAATATTGTCAGAATTACCTAGGTGTCAGTTAACCCTATTTGTTTCACTAACTAAATTTAACTACACGGGAACAATACAACATATAATAAATCACGATTTGCCCTTCCAGGAATTATCAAGATGTCACCGTTGCGGTCACGTCTACGCGTAGCGTGAAACTATATATCTTCATGCCACAATCAAAATGATTACACAGTATTTATGTAACATGACATGTTTTGAGCTATCGGAACAGAAGTAATGATAATTAATTCTATTTTTTTTAACGTAATTGTGCATGAAATCAATTGACAGTGTTATTCTATTATCTGTTTTGACATGTACAACTCTGTCGCAAATAGTCTGAGAAGCAAGCTTGATGGAAATATATTTCTTCCAATTATAAGTGTGGGAAACTTTCCTTCTGAAACTAGGTCATAAAAAATCTGTCTGTGAGGCCTTGGTAATTGGCATCCGTATTAAAAAGTGCAACTCTTTTTTTATAAGTATCTAGACGCATCATGCAACGAATCAGACAAAGGGAGTTCAACTCCCTCTCGTTAACACTCTCAACGCACAAGAACGTGATATAAGTGAGCAAAGTTCGTTGCACACAACGATGTGAGAGAAATACACTCTGTTGGATCAGCGATAGAAATACCATCTATGATGTCTGAAATTAAATTAATCAGGCGTATATACATATAGACAGGCACTTCCAAACTGCATCATACGACGCATTTAAACATCCATAACATGACACTTTTCAGTCTCAATCAAAAGAAAATATTTCAACACACGACCCTGGTTTCCTTTATCAAAAGATGAGTTCCCATCTTCCTTACATAACACTTTCCAGTCTCCATTACACGACATTTTCCAATCTGCATCACACGACACTTTTCCAATTTCATCACTGGACATTTTTCAAAACTCCATCACGTGACACATTCAAGGGTTCCACTCCAAACTCCATCACTCGACGTGTGTGGAGTTTCCATCAACCGATTGTTCCTGTTACCATCACAAGAAAATTTCCAGACTCCAAAACACGATCCTTTCCAAGCCACATCATTCTATTATTTTGCAACTTCATGACGCAACACTTGCAACACTTTCCGTTCTTCATCGCGCATCACTTTAAAAACTCCATCACGCAAGACTTTCCAGTCGAGATCTTTCGATTCCATCCAAACTCAATGACAAAAAAGTCCCCAATCCTCATCACACACCTTTTGTAAGCTCTGTCACAGGGCCCTTACCAAACTTATTCACAGACGCTTTCCAATCTTCATCACACATCACTAAGCCCTCTCCATCACACAAGACCTTCCAAGCCCCCTAACGCTGAACTGACTCATCCAATCACACATGACACCGAAGACTACAAGCATACAATCCAGTGTGTTTGAGAAGGCTAGTGTTGACTTGCCCCGTCATTGAATTCCACATGCTTTGTCTTCCTGAGACACTCCTGAAGCAAGAACGGTCGTAACACGGCAAGCGCAATGAGACTAAAGTTATTAAATTTATGTAGGAAAAGGCGTCTTTTATTGTAGCTGAATTTATTGTATTACCGTCTCTGACATGAATCAAATAAAATTTATGTTGGCAAGAGCATAACCAACGCAATGAGTTTGAGTAATAGACGTATCGCACCAACTCCCAACAATAATATAGGAATGTTATATCTCGATCACCATTAGTAATTGGAAGCCAACCTCGGGTACTGGCCCCAATATTGCACAGTCCCAAGCATCAAAGTGACCTCACGCATCGAAATTTGGTTTCTATGCGTGTACATACTTTGCGCACGAAATGTTTTATGCTAGCATCTGCATATACAAATTTATCCAAGACGGTTGTGTTCAGAAATTAGTTCAAACGTATGATCATCCTGCAGTGTGTAGTTTAGAACAAGAAAAACGATACTAGAGCACGCACGTGAAATAATCAAGAAACTGCTTCTGAAAATAGTAATAAACTTAAAGGCGATGTGGCCTGGAAACATCACCCGAATGTGCTCCTGTGGCGTCAGAGCAAGTGACAACTGCATCATCATTTAAATTATTTGGTTTACCCATTTATCATTTTATGCTGGAGTCATGCGTAAAATTTTACCGAAAAGACGACTGAAACCCTTATCATAGGCACTAGTATACCATTCAATTTCCTGCAACACTGTCCGAGA
>SDVV010017811.1:0-13903 GCA_016164225.1 Gammarus roeselii
CATATATAGCGTTGACAAGACCTAATAACGTACATCTGTATAATCCATACGTAAGCAAGCGTAACTGTAAGCAACCTGTAGTGAAACCGTAAGAAAAACAGTATTTTGTGAGAGGACCGCACATCTCGAGATAAGATCGCTAATTGTCATAGCTAAATTGAGACCCACTTGAGTAATTGTCTCTAAGTGGTTACAGACCATCTTATTCCTTCACTAATTTGCGTTTCGTACCCCCTAATTATTGCCTATCTAATTCCTTCACATCCGCGTTTTGTACCCCCTAATTATTGTCTATCTAATTCCTTCACATCAGCGTTTCGTACCCCCTAATTATTGCCTATCTAATTCCTTCACATCCGCGTTTCGTACCCCCTAATTATTGCCTATAGAATTCCTTCACATCCGCGTTTTGTACCCCCTAATTATTGTCTATCTAATTCCTCCACATCCGCGTTTCGTACCCCCTAATTATTGCCTATCTGATTCCTTCACATCCGCGTTTCTTACCTCCTAATTATTGCCCATCTAATTCCTTCAAATCCGCGTTTGGACGTTATAATTATGGCCTATCAAATTCCTTCACTAATTTGCGTTTTGGACAACGCCTGACTCCGGTCAACCCCTCCCCCACCGTTAATTATGGCCTATCCTATTCCTTCACATCCGCGTTTCGTACCCTCTAATTATTGCCTATCTAATTCCTTCACATCCGCGTTTGGACGTTATATACTCTACTATTGTATGGGCGCAAAGATCTTTCCTGACAACAAAGTCAAAATTTTGGGAGTGTGGCTTGATCCCGAAATGACCTTTGGACATCATGTTGATAAGCTCTGTTCCAAACTGAATGGTACACTAATGTTTCTCAGTCGAACGAAGAAACCTTTCGACTTCAAGTCCAGACTTCTCGTAATCAATGCTCTAATTTTTTCACATTAAAACTACTGCCCTTCCATATGGGGACAGTGCACAAAAACATTACTCTCAGACATTCAACGTAGCATAAACTTCACCGCAAAAGTAGTTCACGATGGAAACTTTAGAAAGAGCGACCACGTGACACCAATTCTGAAAAAAAAATCGGATGGCTGAACATCCAGGAACGACTAGAGCTGAGCAAAGCAATACAAGTTTTTAAAATTCAGAACAAGTTTTCCTGTTCAAACGGTATTGTCTTGACAACTCGAAAAGCGGCCCATCAACGATCAACACCGAATGAAAATAACATTGACATCGAGTTCAGAAGAACAGAGATTGGGGCCAAAGCTTTCACGATTTCAGGTCCAAAGAGTTTCAATAAGAAACCAGCTGACATTCGGAATTGCGCTACCGTATCTTCTTTCAAGCAGAAATGTACCACTCTACTGCTTCCCCGCAGGCAGAGACAGTCAGAGTCAAACAATTGATGACGATTAACACTTAACTGGCAACGTAACACTATATTTTCCAGCTCGCTCAGAGCATTAACACTATCACCCTGTTAACACGACTCTGTTTCATCGGAATTGTGATAGATACAATGAGATTCATTATATATCACTACTTTCGTGTTTCCGCAAAGCGTGTAATTTATCGTAACGTATAAAGACAGGGATCTCCCCGCACAGCGTCGCTATAAATATGCCCTGTCCGGATCCCACATGCATGTATGTGGACAGTGTCCACATACATTTCTCCCAACGTTATTGTTGGTATATTCTCCCTACCACATGCATGTATGGCAGGACCCTCGAACTCACACCCTCACATAACCAGACAACCTTTGTCTCCCAACGTATCAGGCAGATAATCAACCCATTGCGGCATAAAAACATAACGTCTGATCGCAATGTTGTGTGTCATCAGGATGTACCGCCTATTTATTAGGTTATTTAAATATACTTGGCTATTTCTCCGGTTTCTTGTCATGTTTCAGCTAAAAGTTAGATGTTCGTTACCGGTCACTCACAAGTTCACTCATTCGGCTACACGATGTGATGAACGCCATATGGTCCTGACCCATCATCATATATATTTTAAATTTATTTTAAATTTGCGCACCCATCATCAAATGTACTTCAGATTTGTAGATCCATCCTCATTTGACTCTTGAATGTGTGTATAACTATGTATAGACTAATGGCGATACAATAATACCATTACATTTGGATATGAGCTCCCCAACTCACATAGGCCCATCCACACACCAAGACCCTTTGACACTTGTACTTGGCGGATGATATGAATAAAGACTGCCTACACGCAGTGATGGACTCTGTATTGTCACCTAATCCGACCTGATGGTCCCACCTCTCAATACACGCACTCCAGACTGATTGCGCATATCTATTTATTTTATTGTTCAATAGGCATTCTTCGTGTATTTGTGCTTCTGTATGTACTGTTTATACACAATCTAGATATATATGTTTCTCCGTATGTAAGTATGCACTCTGTTACCGTGACACAAAAATCATCACACTGGTTTATGTATGAACGCATACTAATGTAGATATATTTTTTTCTTGTTTTTTTGTTATGCCAGTGGTTAACTAACTCACATAGACACACCCATACCGTCAAACTTTTTACTGTTCAATTAATTGGGCTGTGGGTTTGAACTATAGAATTCATACTAATTACCATGCAAAAGATTCCAAGGTCAAGTAGCAACACCTTATCTCATTAGGATATAATGCATACTTATTGTGCACCTCAAACCTACCTTGAAAGCTCTTGCGTCGTGACACGTTAGGGAGCTCAATGTTCCACGAGAATAACACACCACTCGTGTACGAAGAAACCTTTTCAAGTTGATTATATATTATAATAATGATACTTTCAAATTTTTTTTTGTCAGTGACTCTCTGTCTCGCATAGACCCACTCATACCGTCGCATTCTTTGCAACCCAATAAATTAGGCGCTGTACTGCTGAATTAACAATTCTCACTGTAACTAATTGCCATATAAGTGATCCCCTTGCCAAATCGCAACACCTTATGTCAACAGGATACAGTGCATATTTATTGTGTACATTGAAACTTGCCCTTTTAGCTCACTTGTCATGACATGTTTAGTCAATAGTCGTGTTCGTATGTCCAGCAGTCGATAGTATGGGTGCAAATATGCCCTGCGAATGAATTAGATAGGGCTTAAATAGCGGTGGGCGGGGTAAGCGCAAAAAGAGGGAGCGGGGGGCGTTGAGTAGTACGGGTAACGCGAAGGCTTGCGGCCTAGATTGGCAGTTTTCATAATATGAACATTTTAATTTTTATTGTATTTATATATATTACATTTGCAAATGTTTTTTCTTCTTTAGATAATGGTAGTGGGGTACGCTTGGTCACTAACTGTTGCTTGTTATATATATTTATTCGATTCTGGTATGAATAGTGTTATAGCAAGTTTTCTGGAGGGGATCGGGGGTGTAGGGATCCGATAGCAAAATTGTTGATGCGCTCTGGCAAATTAGGTGAGATTGCTCTTAGCTGTACTTTGTCTTATAAACTTGTTTCCGTGGCATGATTGATATGTTTGAGTGTCTGATTCGTTATATATTTATGGATGGTTTATTGTTTCTATATATTTTTCTATACATATATGTTTGTATTCTTATCTACTTAGGGTATAATTGACTCATTCGATGGTTGATTGGTGGATTCGTAGCGGTTGGGGTTGAGATATTTTGTCTGTTGTGTTCATTTATCACTAAATATACTGTTAAAAGGATTAGTGGGAAGGTATGTCTTATAACTCAATTGACAGCCTTAGTGTGCGATCGACCCTGTATGGTACCAACCTGGTATTGAATTTTTAGGCAATGTTTTGTGTTTTCCATCTATTTATCACATATGTATATAATATCTAACAGAATAGTATGGTTTACTTGTTTGGCAGTTTGCGGGTTAATGTATATATTTCTAAGGATGCTGTGGCTTTGTTACGAGATTCTGTATACTCCATAACGTATTATCAGGTTTTTAACCAGACATATTGGTGTTCCATTGACGCGGTATTCCAATAGCGAGAGTAGCTGAACGATATGGATTTATTGTAAGTTATTATATTATGTTATGTATACTTAGTAATGATCGGCTGATTTATGTTGAATTTGTATTGTTTTCGGAATTTTTAATAATTATCTCATACAGTCATAGAAATTTTAGGATATTTTAGGTTTGCATTTTCCACACTATTTCAGGCATAATTAGTTGGTTGCTGCATCATTGTGGTATTTTTATATGTATTTATCGCATTCTGTTACGACTAAGTCATGGTTACTCTAGTTGAAGAGATGTTAATTTAACCCTGTTTTGGACTGAGTTAAGGCTAATTTCATCAGATTTTTGTATGTACTGTAGCGTGTTCGTGTAGAAGTATTCCACATTATTTACTATAGGTTTCAGTTATGTTGCCCGCATGTCTTGGTAACTTATTCACATTAGTTACTTGTTTGGTAACATGTTCGTCACGGATTTTGATGTATGTTTTGGGTGTGGTAGAGAATTAATCTTCTTGTTTTGGTATGACTCGAGCGTTCTAGTATATTTTCGTTCAGTTTTGTATGTTCTCTTTGAATTTCTATCTTCGATGCAGGGTATTGGGTTTTTATACAATTTTATGACTGATACGTTTGTAACTGCAATATAGAACATTATTTCAGGTCTGTTGTTTATTTTTAGTGTTTTATATATCTTCCTACATCCTGATAGAATATTTGACATGGTTATTATAGATATAGAAGATCCCATTTGTTACAAACTCGGTCTTGCTGTTAGGTTATTGTATTTTTAGTGTAGGAACGTTCTGCAATGTTTAGGAGGAGTTAGATAGTCCCCTAGGCAAAAGCTCGTTGCGTTTACATTAATTTGTGGAGGCAGACTGATTTACTGTGATGGTTACCATAATGTATTACGTTTTAATGTGAATTATAGCAGAGTAGAGCATCTTATTTACCTATTTTTTATAGTTTTTATTCATGTATGTTTTTTTCCACGATAAACATATTAAATTTCGTCGTTGAACCCTAGCAAGTGTACAGTGTAACGTTTTAGAAGACGATTTCCTGGTTGGAGGGGTCCTGGTGTAGAGGTGGTTCATACGCTTTGGCGGTCATTGAACTTGGTCTTAATCCAAGTTCAACTTGATTTTGAAAGTTCTTGTGAACGTAGGTCTTAAGTTCCATGGATTTCTTAGAGAGGTTATCCGACAAGCTGCTCATCGTTGTAGTGGTTTACTTAAGTAATGAGTGAACAGAATCCTAGCTTTTCCTAGCCGCACTCTTCGAGACTCATGTCAGGCCCATTCGTGACCACTGTACCTGTGTCTGAATTTTTGGTTATATCCAGGATGTGACTTTGCTTGAGGCTGTTCAGAGACGATGGGTTGAACAGATGTATGGTATGTCTGAATGATTGTACGTGAGTGGATGTTACCTCTAAATTTGTTATATATCAGTGGTAGATTGTTGAGAAGTGACCTAGTAAAGCATTGTAGAGTTCGTTGTTATGACACAGTGGGCTTGGATTTTTGTCCTGCTAGAAGTAGTATATATGTCGACGAAACGCGGGTTAGTGAAGGATTATAGATAGGCGTTAATAGAAATACTTTTGAGCGGGGCGGGGGGTAGTGTGCGGTGCATGCAATCTGACTCAACCGGGCGTACGGCGGTTGGCGCAGAAACGGGGGGCGGGGGGGGGGACAGTAGGGTACCGGAACTGGTTTGGTGCGTGAGTCAGTGAGCGGAATGCTTATACATGTTAACGGGTTATATATTTACAAAAGGATATTAGCATTTCAAGGCTTGGGGGGATATTGCATCTTCGTTGCTTTCATATTGCATTTCAATGCTAGGTCCTCTGAATGTTTTTTAGGGGTATTGATAAATATTCATTTTATAGGAATTTTTCATTGCAAATAATTAATATGTCTTATTATATATTAAAAAGCCTCACTTTCCGGACACTTTCATGATGATTTTTCAACCTCGAAATAATTTTCTACGTTGCTCGCTGTTGAACAATTTTACACGTAGCATGGATTCAATTAGTTTATTGTTATTTTTATCCGATTGTATCAATCAGTACCCTTGCGCTAAGCTTTACTTACTCATGCAGTAACCCATTCATTCGTATTTCTTTGTGAGCTAACCGATGAAGTAAAATAGATACATTATTTACTGGATGACTGAATCATTCCTAGAGAAGAACCACTTAAGAGTATAATTGACTCAAACGATGCTTGATTGATGGGTTCGTAGCGGTGGGGGGTTGGGATATTTTTTGTATGTTTTGTTCATATATCACTATATATTCTTTTATAGGATTAGTGTGGTAGGCATGTCTTATAACTCAATTTGCAGCTTAGGTGTGCGAACGGCCCTGTTTGTACCAGCCTGAAGCTACGATTGCAGGCAAAGTTCTGTGTTTCCCATCTATTTATTTCATATGTATATAATATCTATAGAAAATATCGAGGATTATTTGCCAGGTTGCTTGCGGGTTGATGTATATTTATTTCTTAGGATGCTGACTCTTCGTTACGAGAATCTATCTACCCCATATTGCCTTATCCAGTTTTGAAACAGTTATTTCAGTGTTCCATTAACGCTGTGTTTCAATAGCAAAAATTCCTCGTCGTTTTTATGGGTTTCGTTACAGTTCTTTCCAATGCATTTTTTTTTTCAAATGCCTATTTAGGAGGACCATGAGACAAGGTTATCATTATAATTTTTTAAATTTTTATGTACATAAGAGCATACAAGGATTATTTATATATTTTGAACATTTTCATTATAAAACCTAGTGAGGTACACGTACTTGCATCATTAGGTCGACTCCATGTAAAATCCATTTCTTCGTCGATTTCATTAGCCAAGGCACCTCGCTTCCTCTTTTTAGTGACGGTATGTGTATTTTCAATGGATTTTTGGGAATGTCCGGGTGGCCATAGGCAAGAGTTGTGCATCCGTCGAGAAAGTAGCATTTATTCTCAAATTTATTGAAGCAGTTTTTGATAGTTGGTACAAATTGGAGTTGGCATGCTTGCGCACAAATGTTGTGTATTGTCTCAAAGTGTGTGTATGTTTTCTGGTTATGAATATCCCTGTATAGTTCATGTTTGATTTTGGATTGTGTCTGGTAAGTGACACCTTGAGCAGCCGATTTTGTTGCGTCGGACTCAAGCAACGTGCTGTAACACTTGGGTTGTAAGCAGATGATTTCACTCGGGTAGTCATCAGCTGTTTCGCTTTTCAGTAGTCCTAGCTGTCCTTTCTTGGATTCATCGAACAAGGGGTGATTTTTGGGATAGTTGGAGAAGTCTATGTATTCAGCCAGAGGAGCTTGTCGCATTTCCGCTTCAATGTCAGCCGCGCCTTTGAACTGGATCAGCAACGAGTCAGTGTCCGAGTAGATGAGCGAGACGTTGTCACCATAGCGTGGCTTCAGTGTGTCATAAATGAAGCTGTAGACTTTTGCTTTTTGCTTTTTGATGCACGAAGAATCCAACTTGGAGTGGATGAACTATTCGGATATTTTTTTTTGCTTGAGGATCAGGATGACTGTTTCGGGGCCGATGGCGTAGCAATTTTTTAGCAGCGCGTTGACAGCGTGTTTTTGGAACTCGTTGGGGGTGCACTGGGATATCCTTTATACGAAAACATAACATTTTCACACCGAAAATTCGACGAGAGCATCTTGGCGAAACATAAGTAATGACTTGGATCTCCCTCTCTTGTGTTATCTTGATCCTTGGTACCAATGACAGTCTATGGGTTCTTTATCAATGACATATATCTAGTCCTCACCTGAAGCTGTCGACTCGTCATACCAGTGTAGGATTTATCATTTGGGTGCGCTTTTTCTCTGATGTATTGGTGTGCTAGACAAACGCCCTTAGTACACATTTTAGATAAACGACGACCTTTGGGAGAAGTGAATGCAATACTTGTATTGCTATCCTTGTAAACAAAACTTTGTTTGTCCAGCGAGCTTTTTATGGACGCCAATTTTTTATTACTGTTACATGTTTATAACATCGAATCGTTTAGGATTTCTTCTCGCTATTATCAACATTTCCATTCTTTATATTCCCGCAGATTTCCGAAATATATATGATTCTCCTAGCACTCAAACGTTTGAGACATGATTCTCTCTCCTCATGTTTCATTACCAATAATTTTGAAACAAAGTCAAGTATACATTTGATTTTATTAAGCAATTTTCACACTTCTTATACTCGAAACTCTTTCATTACCCTATTTGATACTTCGGTTTCCTTCAACGTTCGCGATTTTTTTATGCATTTATCACAGATTGATACCGCCATTTGCCGGCATATGTCGGCATATGCCGGCATATGTCGGCATATGCCGGCATATGCCGGCATCTGCCGTTATAATGTACGCGTATTCACAGTTTGATCCCGCCGTATGACGACTTATGCTGGTATAATGTAGGGGTATTCACAGTCGATGTGGGTATAATGTTGGCATTTACACACATTTTTGTAAAAGGGTTTCCAAACACTGCCGGATGCATTAATACCTACGCAATCTAACCTAACCTATAGAACAATATCCCTTGCTGTTTGTTACAAGATATTTATTAGGCATCAGCTTCATGCTATGTTATGTTAAAAGAAGTAATCATCCTATCCTAGTCTAACCGAACTTATATACGGTATTCACTCAATGTTTTATACGATGCATGATACATATCTCCATTTGACTCTACATTTTGATCAAACCTTTGCAGTTTTGATAACTTACACCTAATTATTTCTACTTCGCAATTAATGTCGAGTCATATATGTTACCAGAGAGGTCGGATTTTATCAATATTAGGAGACATGATTCTCTCTCCTCATGTTTCATTACCAATAATTTTAAAACAAAGTCAGATATACTTTTAATTTTTATTATGCAATTTTACACTTCTTATACATGACATCCTTTCAATACCCCATTTGATAATTCGGTTTCCTTCAACGTTCGAGATTTTTCATGCATTTTATCATGACTTGATACCGGCGTATGCCGGTAAATGCCGGTTTAATGTAGCTGTATTAACGGTTTGATCCCGCCATATGCCGGCATATAGCGGCATATGCCGGCTTATGCTGGTATAATGTAAGCGTATTCACGGTGGATGTCGGTATAATGTCGGCATTAACACATATTTTTGTGAAAGGGTTTCCATACACTGCCGACTGCATTAATACCTACGCAACCTAACCTAATCTATAGAACAACATCCCTTGCTGTTTGTTACAAGATACTGAATAGGCATCAGCTTCATGCTATGTTATGTTAAAAGAAGTAATCATCCTATCCTAGACTAACCTAACTCATGTACGGTATTCAGTCAAGGTTTTATACGATGCATAATACATATCTTCACTTGACTCTACATTTTGATCTATCATTTACAGTTTTGATAACTTACACCTAATTATTTCTACTTCGCAATCAATTTCGAGTCATATATGTTACCAGAGAGGTTACCAGGTAATGACATCCTTTCATTACCCCATTTGATAATTCGGTTTCTTTCAACGTTCGAGATTTTTCAAGCATTTTATTACAGTTTGATACCGGCATATGCCGGCACATGCCGGTATAATGTAGCTGCTGCCAGATACATCAATACCTACGCAACCTAACCTAACTCCACTTCTCTCTACATTTTGATCAATCCTTTGCAGTTAGATACATACATCCAATTCTGATCTAGTAAATCATCAAAAACCTAAGATAACCTAACTTACGTACGGTATTCAGTCACCGATTTTTACGATGCATAATACATATCTCCACTTATCTGTACAATTTTGATCAATACTTTGCAGTATGATACACACATCCAATTCTGAACTTGTAAATCATCAAAAAACCAACCTAACCTAACTTATGTACGATATTCAGTCACTGTTTTATTCAATGCATAATAAATATCTCCACTTGACTCTACATTTTTGTTCTATCCTCTGCAGCTTTGATAACTTACACCTAATTATTTTTACTTCGCATTCAATCTCGGCTCATATATGTTACCAGAGAGGTCAGATTTTTTAATCTTAAATGGAAACAAATATGAATTACTTGTAACATTCATTCCATTTAAGATTGAAAAATCTGACCTCTGTGGTGACATATATGAGTCGAGATTGAATGCGGAGTAAAAATAATTAGGTAAAAGTTATCAAAGCTGCAGAGGATAGAACAAAAAATGTAGAGTCATGTGGAGATATTTGTTATGCATTGAATAAAACAGTGACTGAATATCGTACATAAGTTAGGTTAGGTTGGTTTTTTGATGATTTACAAGTTCAGAATTGGATGTGTATCATATTGCAAAGGATTGATCAGAAATGTAGAGATAAGTGGAGATATGTATTATGCATCATAAAAAATCAATGACTGAATACCGTACGTAGGTTAGGTTATGTTAAGTTTTTGATGATTTACTAGATCAGAATTGGATGTGTGTGTCTAACTGCAAAGGATTGATCGAAATGTAGAGAGAAGTGGAGTTAGGTTAGGTTGCGTAGGTATTATTGTATCTGGCAGTGTATGGTAACACTTCTGCAAAATTGTGTGTAAATGCCAACATTATACCGACATCGATCGTGAACACGCCTACATTATACGAGCCTATGCCGGCATATGGCGGGATCAAACCGTGAATACAGCTACATTATACCGGCATGTGCCGGCATGTGCCGGTATCAAACAGTGATAAAATGCATGAAAAATCTCGAACGTTGAAGGAAACCGAATTATCAAATGGGGTAATGAAAGGATGTCAAGTATAAGAAGTGTAACATTGCATAATAAAAATTAAATGTATATCTGACTTAGTTTTAAAATTATTGGTAATGAAACATGAGGAGAGAGAATCATGTCTCCTAAGATTGAAAAAAAATCCGACCTCTCTGGTAACATATATGACTCGAGATTGATTGCGAAGTAGAAATAATTAGGTGTAAGTTATCAAAACTGCAAAGGATAGATCAAAATGTATAGTCAAGTGGAGATATGTACTTTGTATCGTATATAACATTGACTGAATACCGTACATAAGATAAGTTTGTCTAGGATAGGATGATAACTTCTTCTAACATAACATTGCATGAAGCTAATGCCTATTCAATATCTTATAACAAACAGCAAGGGATGTTGTTCTATAGGTTAGATTAGGTTGCGTAGGTATTAATACATCCGGCAGTGTACGGAAACCCTATTACAAAAATGTGTGTAAATGCCAACATTATACCGACATCGACTGTGAATACGCCTACATTATACCAGCATATGCCGCCATATGGCGGGATCAAACCGTGAATACGCGTACATTAGACCCGGCATATGCCGACATATGCCGGCATATGGCGGTATCCATCCGTGATAAATGCAGGAAAAAATCCCGAACGTTGGAGGAAACCGAATTATCAAATAGGGTAAAGAAAGGGTGTCGAGTATAAGAAGTGTAAAAAATGCATAATAAAGTCAATGTATATCTGACTTTGTTTCAAAATTATTGGTAATGAAACATGAGGAGAGAGAATCATGTCTCAAACGTTTGAGTGCTAGGAGAATTATATATATTTCGGAAAATTGCGGGAACATAAAGAATGGAAATGTTGATAATAGCAAGAAGAAATCTGAAACGATTCGATGTTATAAACATGTATTAGTAATAAAAAATTAGCATTCATAAAAAGCTCGTTAAAGACTAACAAAACCAAAGTTTTGTTTACAAGGATAGCAATATAAGTATTGCATACACTTCTCCCTAAGGTCGTCGTTTATCTAAAATGGGTACTAGGGGCGTTAGTCTAGAACACCAATATATCAGAGAAAAAAGCGCACCCAGATGATAACTCCTACACCGATATGACGAATCGACAGCTTCAGGTGAGGACTAAATATATGTCATTGATAAATAACCCACAGACTGTCATAGGTACCAAGGATCAAGATAACACAAGAGAGGGAGGTCGAAATAATTACTTATGTTTCGCCAAGATGCTCACGTCGAATTTTCGGTGTGGAAAAGTTATGTTTTCGTATAAAGGATATCCCAGTGCACCCCCAACAAGTTCCGAAAACACGCTGTCAAAGCGCTGCTAAAAAACTGCTACGCCATCGGCCCCGAAACAGTCATCATGACCCTCAAGCAAAAAAAAATATCCGAATGGTTCATCCACTCCAAGTTGGATTCTTCGTGCATGAAAAAACAAAAGTAAAAGTCTACAGCGTCTTCTATGACACACTGAAACCATACTACGGTGACAACGTCTCGCTCATCTACTCGGACACTGACTCGTTGCTGATCCAGTTCAAAG
Organism: Gammarus roeselii; assembly: GCA_016164225.1. Classification (NCBI taxonomy): domain Eukaryota; kingdom Metazoa; phylum Arthropoda; class Malacostraca; order Amphipoda; family Gammaridae; genus Gammarus; species Gammarus roeselii. The sequence goes on from SDVV010017811.1 coordinate 12,330, forward strand.
GCGCGGCTGACATTGAAGCGGAAATGCGCCAAGCTCCCCTGGCTGAATACATAAACTTCTCCAACTATCCCAAAAATCACCCGTTGTTCGATGAATCCAAGAAAGGACAGCTAGGACTACTGAAAAGCGAAACAGCTGATGACTACCCGAGTGAAATCATCTGCTCAAAACCCAAGTGTTACAGCACGTTGCTTGAGTCCGACGCAACAAAATCGGCTGCTAAAGGTGTCAATTACCAGACACAATCCAAAATTAAACATGAACAATACAGGGATATTCATAACCAGAAAACATACACACACTTTGAGATAATACACAACATTCGTGCGCAAGCATGCCAACTCCAAACTGTACGAACTATCAAAAACTGCCTCAGTAAATTTGAGAATATACGCTACTATCTCGACGCATGCACAACTCTTGCCTATGGCCACCCGGACATTCCCAAAAATCCATTGAAAATACACCTACCGTTACTAAAAAGAGGGAGCGATTTGCCTTGACTAATGAAATCGACGAAGAAATGGATTTAACATGGAAGAGGAGCAAGCCGGGTGAGACCGTCTTTGGCGTATGAAGTCGACTTAATGATGAAAGTACGTGTACCTCACCAGGTTTTATCCTGAAAATGTTCATAAAATGTAAATAATCCTTGTATGTTCATATGTATGTATAAATAAAAATAAATTATAATACTAAACTAAAGAACTGTAACGAAACCCATAAAAACGATGAGGATTTTTCGCTAGTGGGACACCGCGGTAATGGAACACTGATATAACTGTTTCAAAACTGGATAATGCAATATTGGGTAGATAGATTCTCGTAACGAAGATACAGCATCCTAAGAAATAAATATACATTAACCCGCAAATAACCTGACAAATAATCCTTTATATTTTCTATAGATATTGTATACATATGAAATAAATAAATGGGAAACACAGAACCTTGCATGCAATCGTACCTTCAGGCTGGTACAAACAGGGCCGTTCGCACACTAAGGCTTCAAATTGAGTTATAAGACATGCCTACCACACTAATCCTATGAAATAATATATAGTGATAAATGAACAGAACATACAAAAAACATCCCAACCCCCACCGCTTCGAACCCACCAATCAAGCATCGATTGAGTCGATTATACTCTTAAGTGATTCTTCTCTAGGAATGACTCAGTCATCTTGTAAATATTGTATCTATTTCCCTTCATCGGTTAGCTCACAAATAAATACGAATGAATGGGTTACTGCAGGAGTAGGTATAGCTTAGCGCAAGGGTACTGATTAATACAAACGGATAAAAATAACAATAAACTAATTGCTATGCTACGTGTAAAATTGATCAACAGCGAGCAACGTAGAAAATGATATCGAGGTTGGAAAATCATCATGAAGGTGTCCGGAAAGTGAGGCTTTTTAATATAAAATAATCCATATAAATTAATATCAATAAAAAATTCCTATAAAATGTATGTTTATCAATACCCCAAAAAAAACATTCAGAGGACCTAGCATTGAAATGCAATATGAAAGCAACAAAGATGCAATATCCCCCCAAGCATTGAAATGCT
>SDVV010017812.1:0-13903 GCA_016164225.1 Gammarus roeselii
AATTATTCTAATGCTATTCTCACTTACTGACTAACTAGAGCATCCAACCTAAACCAAAGGGTTTTAAGATGATATTTGAACTATTTATCCATCGATCATGTTGAGGAACGTTCTCATTGCACTTGATCGCATCGCATGCATTAGATAAAGCTCTAGGCCGAATCCCCATGCAGGGAGCTGGCTCCTATGGAGTCACTATCTTATCATCACCCAGCCATCACCGCATCATCACTAAGCCATCCCACCTTAATCCTACCGCCATCACTCAACCATCAGCGCACCATCACTAAACTATCCCAGCTTAATCCTACCACCATCACCCTGCCATCAGCGCATCATCACTAAGCCATCCCACCTTTATCCTACCACCATCACCCAACCATCAGCACGCCACCACTAAGCCATCCCACCTTAATCCTACCACCATCACCCAACCATCAGCGCACCATCACTAAGCCATCCCACCTTAATCCTACCACCATCACCCAACCATCAGCGCACCATCACTAAGCCATCCCACCTCAATCCTACCACCATCACCCAACCATCAGCGCACCATCACTAAGCCATCCCACCTTAATCCTTCCACTATCACCCAACCCTATCTCGCTCATTAACTACACCATCACCCCCGTCATTCCGCCTGCAGCTATTGCGTTTTCATTGGGAAAATACCAGTGAGTGATTCACGGACGTCGGACCCAACAAGGACTGATACATTATTAGGTAGGACGGGCTTGATAAATATACTGGCCAATCGGCTGTATGAAACATTTTAGTTGCTTCCAAAAGGCAAACAAAGTATTATTATTTATGCAAATTTGATGATGTCACCAAATCAAATTAAAGTTTCGGGACGCGGTTCACAATTAAATACAAATTTTAGCTTTAAATCCAGTTTCAAAATGGATAGTTTCCGATTAGAACTCTAATGAGGTAGAACGGCGGATGAATCATCAAATGTTTCCCGTTTTGAGGTTAGCAGTTCAACCATCCTTAGGCTATTTTATTCATGACATGTGTTTTCGTGTTTTTTGTTCAATTGAAAACATTAGGTCGTTTTCACCCCAGGAGAGTCACCGGTGATTAGCATATATAGGCGAAAAGGTCTGTTAATATATTAGGTAAATTAAAATTGTAATCACTCATAACATTTGACTCCCTTCGTGGAGAGTAGCGCTTTGTTGCGTTTCCTGAATATTTCGGTTCACATTTTGAATCAATAACTGATATCAATCGCAACATCGAAGTTTTTTCTATCCCTTCGGAGCAATGAACACCTAAGTACCATGGTTCAAACGGTGTAACGTTTGTGATGCGCTTTCAAAGCTGAATGCTTCTCTGCTAGACTTTTCCTCGCAATCAGACAAACAATCCGTTAATATTTGTAGAAAAGCTAGAGTCTGTCAATTCTCCAATTCACGCTCTCCACACTCCATAGCTCTTTGGATTCGTTATATGATCTGCCCGCCTTCTCGTTCCAGCGCCCACCATCTAACGTATACCTCATTGTTATTCTTATTCCCGACCGGCCACATTCACCAGTCCTTCCCTCGTATGCCTCATTGTTATTCCTATTACCGACCGGCCACATTCACCAGTCCTTCCCTCGTATACCTCATTGTTATTCTCATTACCGACTGGCCACATTCACCAGTCCTTCCCTCGTATACCTCATTGTTATTTACCGATGTTACATCGGTAAATTAAACACTGACGTCCAGTCTTAGCCGCCGTGGCGGAGTGGTCAGCATATCCGACTGCAGTGTCAGCCTCTGGTGCTGCATGTCGCTAGTTCGAACATCGGCAGGGACACGGCGGTCTTGTGGCGGGGAGATTGGGCGCCTGCCCCCTCTGTGTCTACCTAACTTAGCCACTCTCCCAACAAATGAGAAACGACTGTATAATTGTACATACGTTACAAATATAGTCTAAACATTTCTCTCTATAGCCGCTGTTGACAGCTTCAGCAAACATATATGCATCCATATGAATTATGAATAATTAACTTTTGAATTCGCTCTAAACGCAGAGGGTGCCATAAGGGTTTGACATTTAACAATCATTGCATATTTCCCGAAATAGAAGATACCAAACTGATTCAAAGCTCATTCGAATATCATATATTTTTCACATTCAGTAATCTAGTGATGACTTTCACAACATTTAACTGTTTATTGTGGCCGTGATTTCACTCGCTTTTTTCTTGAGTTGATGTATAAAATTAGGCTTTGATCTAAATGGATGGTCTTTGACGAAAGCCCTGAGGAGAAAGTCTAACGGAGAAAGGTAAGGCGATATTTGTATTTATGGGTACAATGATATTGAATGAATCAGCTTTTGACGTTGCCCTGTTGCACTTTCCCATATCAGAAACGGGATGGAAGTCGAAGGAGAGGGCCTGGCAATTGTGACATAGCACGAGTACTCCAGTGAATACTGCCGGGCCGTGCCACTTATATTAATATCCGTGCCACTTATACTAATAGAAATTGACTAAAAACCTAGCCGTGCCACTTATACTAATAAGGTTTGACTACAAACCTGCTAATAGTCACTCGGCGCATAACGTTTTTCAGCAAGAGCAGCACGTCAACTTGTTGATCTGCCGATAATGCATGGGTCTAATGTATTGGATAACTCAAATCCGTTCGATTTTCTTGAATAATAGGTGTTTTTCGCCTTACAATTTATCTCTGAAATAGACACCTCTGCCAAGAGACTGCGGTTGGGGAGGCACGTTTGCTCGGCTTTTTTTTGTTAGCCAAATTACAAATTATCGTTCATTTATGTTGTTATCAATCAACTTGTGCAAGTATAAAATATGTATGAAAAATATTCGATACCAGATAATCAGATACCTTGGTTAAATGTTTTGAATTTGGCAGGCGAACAAAAAATGTTTATAAACTTCGTGTGTCGTCTACAACTTTATAATCATACTAAGATAAAAAGACAGTCACATGAAAGAAATTGTTCTGTCGTTAACACATTTTTAAAATGTCACCTTGTCAAATAAATCTATTTTGTAATCTACACTATCCCACTATGAAAAACATATCTGATTATTTTTCGCGTATCTTCCAAGTTCATTTACACAAGAATATTAAATACACAGATAAATATGTTCCCACGAATGTAAATTACATTATTTAAGCAAATACAATCCTGGTTGATGTGGAATCAATGTCTAGAACATATAGCATAAGTATGAATTTCTTGCAATTTAACACTGTCTATGAGAGAAATATTTATAGTTTATTAGCATGACAGTCTTCCAGAGAATTGGTAATAATTGCTATATTTTATAGAGCGGTATAATTGTGTAAATGTGTCCAGCTTCCAATTTTACTTTCCCTAAAAAAAATGAAAAACTATACAAAATGTGAATCCCTGGAGGAGACAATGTGGTTTTCGATCTGTGAATTTTTGTGAAAAAATTTATAACTTTTGTTATCACGCAATACCCCTACTCGGTTTGAGAGTCAAGAAAATGCTGTCGATTTGAACCTGGATGATTGTGTTGTTTTTGTACCCACTCACCAAACAAAGAACCAACCCATTTCAATTGAGAACGTTCAATACACATATCATCTCGTCAATATATAGGGGCAGAAATAGGGCTATAACTATATCCCTTTTTAAAGATATTTGCTATACCCGTTTATTATATAATGTAAGAATGTTTCTAGAAAACATATGATAGTATGTCTGTTATACAGGTGCCTATTTTTAGTAAGTATTTGAAGAAACCTATTGCGTCAGAAATACAAAAAGGAATGTACTTGACAAACAGTTGCATATTAAAATGGATTATGTAGGAGGAGAAACAATCCGTATTACCTCTCACAAGCAGAATTGTAAAAAAAATGAAATGGAATTTTCATCGGTGCAATATTTTTTGGGTCCACAGAAATCATTAAAAAAAATAGTAAATACTATTCGCTTGCTACTATTCGACCTAAGCATTTTGAAACACAAATTTTCAAAATGTTCAGGACATGCGATCTTGTGCAAGCGATCATCGAAGTAGCTTGTATATTTATGGATAAGAGTTTACGTGACATGTAGTACTGGACCATAAAAAGGATACGATAGCATACACTCACCCGATTCATCATTCAATCACTATGGGATGTTGTTTCCATCAAAACTGGCCTGGAGTTTCGCGATCAGATGAGCAGAATCAAATAAGTCTATGATGGAAAAGATCAATTGGATGTATATCAGTTCAATTGGCAGACCAATATTACTTTACCTCGATGTTACAGTACATGACCGGCCATAGTGAACACCAAGGTTTGAATTTGAATATGTTGTTTACTTCATTTACCCATGATAGTATCCTCGAACTTTTTGACAGTGTTTTTCAATATTGCACACGGTCCATGTTGAACAGAAGCCAAACTTGGAATGCTGGTCAACAGTTTAAGCTTTTGCTCGTACGTTCCAGCCAACTCTAACTGGAGTCGTTCCAGGCGGCGGTTCCATGAAGCGACGACAAGGGACGTAAGGATATTTTACTAGATAGAAACTACTGGGCCGAAATTCCCAAACTTTGGAAATTCTGGAATGGGTAAGAGGTGCGCTGATGCTGGCAGTGCAGCCAGCCAGTCACTACTTCCAGACTTGAATATCGTATGCTAATTTGTGTTAGGGACCAACCGCCAACAGAGGGGAAAAGAAGTGTTTGGACACGGCCAAACCTCCGTGCCTTTGAGACAACACAAGAGAATAGATGTAATGATGCTTGGGACAAACGATGATGAAATATGTTTTCATAGCCCTAAACATCCCTCCCCCATTCACAATCAAAATGTGATGAAAAACTCAAGAAAACCAAATACTTCAATGCAGTACTACCTCTCCCTATGTTATGTATACATTGATGTTTTATCAATTGTCTTCATTAGGACCCAACTATTTAGCCAAGATTTATCTTGCCATAATGTGTGTAGGCATTTAAACATCTAGTTTAGATAAACTGTTACGATTCTGCATGTCTGGGATATTCAATGGTGAATCTTCTATGTATTCATTTTATTTCAACGCGTTTATCTTCTCTGTTTTATCATTCATTCTTGGTTTCATCCTGTTCTTAGTATTATGTGGAACAACAACTTTGTATGTTCAATCAAATGAACATTAATAAATTTTGAATTTCGTAAAAGTCACAAATAAACTTATATTTAATCATGATTTTTTTTCCGTTGGCAGGCATCTGTGAATGTTTCATCATTTTTATTTTCTTCAGTTATCAGGCAGAGGCGAGTGGACGTAGGAATAGAGGGAGACAGAAGTTTGGGTAGATGGATGTAGTGAAGCAAGCGTTAGGGGGACTAAAAAGAGGGTGAAGGTAGCATAAGAGCGTACACTAGATAGGCTTGACTAGAGAATGATCGATGATTTTTGACGCTGCCCTAATGTGCTTTCTTGCCCTTGGCATCTCGTTGAGAGACGGGATGGTTGTGGTCGGGGTGGGGGCGGGGTGGTCATCATGATGCGGCAGGGGCACTCATGACCCTCAGGGTGTGTTGCGGGGTCTCCCGGCCGCACTCATGACCCTCAGGGTGTGTTGCAGGGTCTCCCGGCCGGACTCTATAGCGCAATAGGGCTAATTTGTGTGAGTGAGTGTGTGTGTATGAGAGGAGTGTGAATTAAGCCTAGTGTCTCTATCTGTATCTGTATCTGTATCAGTATGATAAGTTAACAATAACCTAATTTTCAGTTTCCCCCACGTATAGAAAAGACATGCAGCTGTTCTAAGTTGTATAATTTATTGTATATTCAGCAACTATTCCCCACAACCAAAACCCTCAGTGAGCATAATTCCAGTTTCAGTTCAATATTAGTATCAATTATTGTCTGCATGTATATTTACGTAATCTATGGACTATACAATATCCGTTGTACTGCTTAAGCGAACATGACAAAGCGAAAGCTTGCTTTAACGATGCGCCCAGCAACTACTACCTCTGAGTTCAAAATTTAGGAGCTGCTGCGACGTCTAGTCGTCATGGGCTCACCAGTATCTCCTCGCGCATCGGCGAGGAGGAGGGATTTTTGTCTTGCTACCACCGCCTCATCAGATCCTCCCCAACCCTTTGGCGTTGAACTGGTTTCCGTTGCCACTGCTGTTTCTCGTCGCCACGGCATCAGAAGTTGATCAGGCTGTGATTACAAGGCACGCACAGATGTGTGACGTCAGAGAGGTGGTGGGGGTGGCGAAGAGCTGGTGGGTTTTCCGTTACGGCAAGACACTATTGCGTCGTAAATTGGTGTCTCACCGTAACGGAAGGACTCATCAGATATTCGCCCTCCCCCACCCTCTGATGCCACACTTCTGTCCTTGTAATCACAGCCTGACCAACTTCTGACCCGGCTCTTGCGTAGCAATGTTGTGTATCATCGCCAATTTTTTCCGAGCCCTTCCACCATCCTGCTGCCATCGCACTGTTGTTTCTCATTGTCCCTGATTCAGTAACACTTTGTATGCCCCAAATCGACGCACTGCAGCGTCTCGACATCTCCGCCTCAGCAGACCCTGACCCGCCCTCCTGCGTCGCACTTCTGTGTCCTGAAAACAATGTTCGCCAACCCTGGCGTTGCACTGAAGCGTCTTGTCGCCAAGGCTTCAAGCAAGGCTTCCCCGGCGTCGTGAATTTTGCACTGCCTTGTCATATAGGTATAACTTTTCCATACTGTGTCCATACTGCTGTTCCTCGTCGTTATGACCTCACTAATTCCTCGTCCGCTCCCTGGCGTTGCACTTATGTCTCGTTGCCCCAGCTATATGACCATTCGACGGCCTTCCGGCTTCACACTGCTGTGACAGCTCCTCAACCAGGTAAAACTGTTTTTCTCAAAAAAATTACCTGATATTACTCCATGTTTTTTTTTGTCGAATTGGTTAGGAGTGACGGGGGAGGTTAGAAGAATGGGTGGAGACGCAATTACATCATGGTTCACTAGTATCTTATGGAACCGAGCCATATCTTTATGTATGACGTGCTTGTATTCGAACGCTGGTGAAAAGATGCCGGGAAACTTGAGCGGAATATAACTGTATGGCAAAAAACTGTGTATAAGCGACCTCTAGTTTGTTCCGTATGCCAGACATGAGGGGCCTTATTTGAACGATATGACAACACCAGCTGAAGGAGAAAAAACATTTGAGACTCCTAGCTTACCGGATTAGTGAATTGTCACATAACGAATAATAGCGCTGAAATACCATATCAATGTTTCCTCAGAATGATCTCTGAATTCAATGAGCAGTCAAAATGAAGGCAAACAGCAGGGTGAATAACTCACCCGAACTCAGTGTCACATGCGGCCACCAAATATCGGTGAAAAGAATGTCTTCGTGGAAGATAGCAGTATCCACGATGTGGAATTGGCCTGACTGATGGGCATTGTACTGTTTAACTGATTTACGTCTTTCCATTTAATTAAAATGTGAGTCGTCTTCCCTCGTGAGAGATGGACGAGTCAATCATTCGCGTCTTCGCTTAGTTTAAAAAAAAGCTTACTTAGAAGAAATATCAGCCTTGTGCACTGGGCCCAGTTCTGATTCTTTTTAATTAAAAGTAGTTAGTTCAAACTGAGTCGCGAGTGCCGTATGGGATGCGGGACGAAGGGATTCTCCTGGGATGAGGAGAGTGAGGGTAGGGTGTAGTTGGATACGATTCCATTGTGGGGGCTGAGGCCGTGTTTTATTTATACAAGATTGCCTGTATTCAGCCCCACTGACTTACCGGCTCCTCCCTCTGTGGTGTCTGGTTTGGAAAAGCAGACTGGGGATTTTTCCACCACAATGTTGGGGCCATTGTCTCATATGAGGGGGTTCCAGTAACTTTGAGCAATTTCAGTTAAATTCTCAATTAGAGCCCCAATAATGATCATTACTAATTATTTATATTTCACTTATTTTTCGGCGATATTTATTATATTAATTATTTATTCGATTTTCATGATAAAAGGGGCGTGGCCAGTTGGCTATATAGAGATGCACTTGTGGGTGAACCGGCAGTTGATCTAGAGCCGTCCCCGAAAGAGGTCAGCCCATGCCTCTGGCGGCTCCTTCCGTCGCTCCTTACTTATTGTCTTCGTTGCTCCGTCACTCTACGTTCGCCATACCGCTCTTCTGTTATGATTCGGTACCGCCAGTGACTGAATATTGTGTGCGTTACTAGCGCGGTGAACCCTGTAACAAAGTGTAGCCATGAAGTTTTTTTCAGAACTGTGAGTTTTATTGAATATAATGTGGTGAATAGTAGTCTGGTTTTTAACCTATTTTATTGAAACTTGGTGTGTGGCGTTTAGTGAGAGTTGTTGTGTGGTCCTGTACCCCGGTTGACCCACCGAGCCTATACTGGCCTGGACGACCTGCTACCTCTGTGACAATCCTGACTTCGAGCGGTAGTGGGGTCGCCGGGTCAAGAAATGCAGGCACCCACACCATGAGAATCAATCGCTTCCGTAAAATTAGTTTTATCAATGGCTGATAATAAAAACATTATTACCGGTCGAGACGACCGATGTTATTGTTATCCAGTGATAACCAGGGTTTAAGTTGGGTTTAAGTCTCATAGCTAGGCTCATCTATTGGCACCGTGGGTTTGTCATGAGTCATTGTTCTGGCATTTATAAAATATTGTACCAGGTCAAACCTTTATTTCTAATGCAAGCCTATCATGCCTAGGTATGCCACTGGTTTACTTGCAATGTGCATCATCTGTGGTATCATATAAGCTCGCCTGCATGGATTTCCTTTTACACCATAGAATTTAAAATTCTCAGTCGAGGTATACATATGACATTTAGTGATTGTTTGAGCTTATATTTTTTCACCAAGTTGGAACAGGAGCTATAAGTCAAATAATTATCTCCATTGCCTCCGGGCTTCTCGTTTTCCAGTCATTGATGAAACTATATATAACGCATCCTCTTTGCACCGTTCTGGTTCAGATTAACGATTATGAAAGGCAGGAAAATCGTAAAACCAGCGAATAGACTAATAAGGGTAAGGAGGAATTCAGTGGAATTCAATGAATGTATCATGAAGTCAACTAGCATCACTGAAATCAGGTTCGCAATCCACGTAATTCAAAATATGAGTGTGACTGTGATATTCACGCGCTTCCATGCCATTCCAGCATTAGTCGTCATCAAATGGCAATAGACACTTGGTTATGTTATTGATCGTTCAACTCGTGATGTTGGCCTTGGTACAATATGAGCACAAAGAATTGATTATGGCGACGGAGAAACCTTTGTTGGAAGGGGACCTGCGAAGACACCTTTGTGACGAGTTACCGCCCAAATACATCCGAGGCAGCGGGGCTGCAAACGCGACTGGTGAAAAAAAATTAAATCATTCATTCCATGCCCGTTATCGGACGACGGTTATTTGCCGCTTCTGGGGACCCTTGCTGAACGTTCAAGTCAATTCAACGGCAAGGGTTATCTGTGTGAAAGGGTAATGCTTCACGTGTTCAATTAGCTTGTTCGCCTATCAACGAGGCGAGTTTTAGATCTGATCTGTTGGTAAAATGCCGTAACTCCAGCTGGGGCTGGAGCCTGAAGGTGGTGGTAGTATGGTCGTATGCCACAATGCTGAGAAAACGCGAATATGTTGGCTCACCCGTTTAATACGATCTTCAAGTCTACGGAGTTTAATACGAATATTTACATTTGTCAGCAGTATGGTTTGCTTACGTTGTAATCGTTCACCTAAATTATATCAAATATAACCTCCTGACAACGTGTCAGAGGGTCGTTTAGTCCTACGAATATTCGTTAACTGAGGTAACATGTATTTTTATTACCTGTATCAGGGAAGCTTGTCTGGGAAGCTGATATCAAAGAAATTCACTGCTCATTTCGGTCTGTCTCCTAAAGCAATCCTCCTAAAAGAAAATTTCCACTCGCCATGTTCCACCGATCGCAATTTTTCTACAGGTAAGAACTATTGTTCAGATACCCATTTACGATAGCGCAGTTGAAGGCATAAGAACAAAAAACAGTTAATGCTGCTGTTACGATCGTCATCAATCAAGCCATTTTTTCTACAAAAATTGTCACATCACAACACTTCAGAGAATGCAACAAAACAAAAATTGCTCATTTTGTGGTGATTTTTATTTTCCATCAGAACTTTTCCCAACTATTTTTAGAAGAAAATAATATCTCCTAATCAAAGCCGCAGATGCTCAGCGCATTTGAAACGATTTTTGCGAGGGCCAATTGATTCTATTTCTACAGCAATTCCCGAGTCGTGTATACCAGGAATAGAAACCAATAACTCTCTGAAAGTAATAGACACTATGTTTGTTGTTCGGTCGTGGTTTTTTATCCCGACTATTCGGAACTGTATTGACTTCTTTGCTCCCATTGATAATAATTGGAGAACGTTTGTCGTGGGCCTAAGAGTGACACACTAACCAGATGCATTTTATAATAGTATACGGTAAACATTTCGATTAGGTGTCATCGTTATTAACACGAAGCCCGCGCATTGTAGCGGTATAAAATATAGGTGCTGAAACCCAGTCGCGAGCAATAGTGACCAAGCTTCTAAAATGCATTATATATTATCATTGAAAATTAAGTTTTGTTTGTCATGGATTTTTTTGGGTATAGCCCAGATACCTAAACAACTTTTTCATTCGGTAATATATTCATTTAATATACGTAAAATAAATTATTGTAAATATTATCTTTAGGTAAGGCACTTTCTACTTAATGCCAAGTAAAATACGCCGAATTTTGTGAAATTTCACATTTTCTGGATCAGAAGAACATAAGCACATTTGTAAATGGTAATTTGATGTTCATATTTGTATTTAAAGTGTATTAAATTCATATTATTATTCACATTTACTAAATTAGATTCAAACAATGTCAAATCGTTCTAAATGCATGTGGTATAACAAAGTTCGACTTACGGCTCGGTACCGAGGATAGAAAGTATTTCCACACGAGGCATCCCATCACAAGAGACCTCGAAAAGAGTCTACCTCTAAGCAAAATGAAGTGTGATCAGTTTTGAACGTCAACGAAATCTTCGTTTATACTTCCCAGGACTACAGCAACATCCATGTTGACATTATTATGTTCGAATGGATTACGTCGAATCCAGGAAAAAAAATATCGGATGGAGATGTTCTCCTAGAAGATTCGTCAGTGAAGCTTAACAGTACCTACATAAACTGTTTAACCCGGAAATAAAAACAAATAGATCTTGCATCATCTACAGAAGATATATTATTAGATCAGGTCAGCTTGAACCCCTACAACCTCATCATAGGCAGTTTCAAAGAGTCACGTGATGAAATCGACAGCGTAGACTTTGAGCTCATATATGAAGGATGGACCACAGAAGTATTCATTAGGTTTTTCAGAGACAAGGCAAACCAAGCTAGCGACACACAAAACAAAAAACAAGTAATGCTTCATGACTGAGCAACAGATCTAAAGAAGCTACTGATCACAGGGAGGGAGGGTGAAAAATTCACTCACCCAATTTCTCTCAAGAATTTCTTCGAGTTCATAAGATGGCTGGCAGCAGAACTAACACTGTGTTCAGATGCACCAAGAGAATAAGAAGAGATACATGTAGCTGAAATGGCTAAACAGAATCATAAAGCAATCTATGCATATGTGAATGACGAACAGGTTCGCATTAACAACGGCTCTCTAAAAAAATAGTGCAGGTGTTATGATCATCCGCCAATGACAAAATGGATAGTCACAGCGGGTATTTCCATTGTATGCTTAGAAATGAAGAAAAAGGAACTCTACCAATTGTTTGAAGAGCTACCATCATTTGTAAATAATATTTTCTTTGCAATTTTTTTCATCTAAAAATAAAATACTAAACATGGATAACTAACAAATATTAGAAGGTAAATACAACTTCCTCGCCAATCTATTTGACTGGTTTAATCGTAATTGAAATAGATGATGGAATCAAAGCTGTAGGCCCTATCTATCTCTGCTCCCAAAAATCATTATTAAAGTTCCCCATGCACGCAAAATGTAGAAGCCTAGGCCTTCATTATAAATGGAGTTGTTTCCAGGCTTCTCCACAACCGGTTCCCTGGTCGGTTTCAGTGTGGACAAGCAAAATTCAAATTCTAGTATTAAAGTTCAAGTGTTGTCCACAGGCATACCGGCATAATAAAAAAAAATATCATACCACAAATCGAACAATATTATCTGCTTGTGCTCCGTGTGCCCCGTCACAAGAATTCATTCATTAGCTGTTTCCCTGATGGCGATTAAAAACTTCCCCTTTGATCCGAGAGTTACATCATCTAGGCAGTCGGCCGTAATAGCGGTTCAAATACAGGTAATGTCTCAGACATTTCCCGACTTATCTTATTCTGGCAAATTCCCTTCCCTCGCAATTTCAATTGAGAGATTAGAGTGGGTAATTCCCAGCCCGAGCTGAACTCAGCTCAAAGGCTTCCCCTAGGGAAAAAAATAGGATCAGTTAAATAGCACAACATTCAGGAAGGAAACGAAAGGGTCGATATGTAATGTTTGGTATTTTTTTTAGTGGCTGTGTTGATAGAGACGGCGTGCTTATATGCAGGTGTTGTCTGAATCTGGTAGAGTGACCGTGGGATAAGGTAAATAGGGCATTTTTTGCTGCTTAGTGCAGAAATGAGATAGGGTTGGGGTTCTTCCACCCTATAATGTAAAACGGGGTACTTGTATTGATTGTAATGGCAAGCACTTGAAATATTCGCATATCAGATATTTGCAAGGTTCCACATTGGGAGGTATGCATTCAAAATGGTGAGTGCTTCTTTGGATTTCTCTTTTGATATCAATTACCTAAAGTCATTGTCGATATGCACCATCGAAATATTATAGCTGGTAAGACGACGAACAATGATCGGTATTCGAAATGGACTATTAAAAAAAATCAGGTGTAATATACTAATGGAAAAATTACTTTATTCGAACAGACATTCCGATATTTTGTCACCATAAAAATGTAGGAATCAGTTAAAGTAACAGAATGTTTGTATCAATCCAGTGTTCCAATAAACAAGATCAATTTTGTCTTATTATCAGAAAAATTTTGTGATTACAAACCACGGGAATGATGACAGAAAATCATGAACATAAATAATATGTTGTTTCACATGTTCTTTAACCAGTGTATTACGAGCCGTGTTACCGTCCGTATTATAAACGTATCAGCCTCTAATGAGATATTAGCCATATTTCCACCGAACTTGCGATGGCCATACATCTTCATTACTGTCGGGGTCTTCGATACTTTGACCTAATCTTTCACTAGATCTTTTACTCCCTTTCTGGAAATCTCTCTGTTGAGTTACGCCCCAGGAAATTCATGTCCGCGGGCGTTAAGGAATGCCGCTCCTCACAGCTCCTTCATTGCTGAACAGTAGGTCTGTGGGATGGTTTCCTCGACATAAAATTTGTTCTTAATCTCTTTGCTTAGTGTTTAGTGGTAGATTACAGTTATCGGCGAACACTTTTTCCTGTTCGTAGAAATGTATGAAAGGGCTAAAATATTGGTTCTTCTACAAAGAATCGTCATACTTTCAATGTAGATGTTTTGGGAGACATTGACATGTGTGTCTATGCACTTGCACTGATTTGTAATGTAGTATTAGCAGGATTTCGTTAATAAGTATAATGTTACAGGGAAACATAGGAATTCATCCAGCCATAAATGTCGCCTGTCTACTTTTATAAAAAAAAACATATGAAACATCCACCATCGTTAAAATAAACTGTTTGATCAAGCACAAGATATAGATATTGGATTAAGTACATCATCAAGATCAACTGATCAGTAGTAACTGAACAATGTCAACAATCTCATATGATAAGCTGTGATTAAACTATTTCCACATGC
>SDVV010017813.1:0-13903 GCA_016164225.1 Gammarus roeselii
GGGCTTGGGCTCCAGAGACCACAGCCGATGGTGCGCGTGGAACAGGGCTTGGGCTCCAGAGTCCACAGCCGATGGTGCGCGCGGAACAGGGCTTGGACTCCAGAGTCCACAGCCGATGGTGCGCGCGGAACAGGGCTTGGGCTCCAGAGACCACAGCTGATGGTGCACACTTACTAAATAGTTTACAGTCTTATGGCCTTGAAATAAGCTAAATAACGCCTGAACGAACACTTTAGGAGTAATGCTGAGACGAAAACCTTTAAAATAGTGCCCGATTTTTCAAAGTTGAACGAGATCTAAAGAATTTGGATTTCGCAGCCCAGTAGAGGGTGTAAGGGTCAAGATAGGAACAACCCGAAGCACACAAAAAGGTCTGGAAATACTGAGTTTATCCCAGAAGGAAGCGGGGAAAGCTCCTTCCCTTTCATAACATCTAGATGACAAGCGTGATAATTCGAATCTAACGAAGTTTTCGTTCCCATGAATTCATATCCCCAATGAAGTCATTTTAAAAAATGAAGTTTATTTATAAGCACTTTCATTAACAAAATAAATATATGTACAGCACCTTTACTTATAAAGAATATCCGGTAAGTGTACTTCCTAAAGACGCATCATTCACACCCATCAGTGCTCTTGACATCTATCACCCTCAGCATCAAGAGCCCAGCGTAACCACAAGCTGTCGGGTCTGATAGTTGTGTCGGCCAGGAAAACTCTCTTTCTCGGGTGGGCGTGTGCGGAGACGAGTCCTCGACAGCCCAAATTGCAGGGTAGTAGCCGGGTACGTGCGAGGTGGGCAGGCCTCACTTTACATTACTAATTTGCTCAACAGCCTCCCTGGACTGGCAACAGTTTTATGAGCTGCCGCTGCTGCCCGTTAGACGATCCAGCAGTTTACGCAGACTAGGAAACACGTCGAGAAGAGAGATGTCTTGGACTGGAGCCAAGGAAGGGTTAGCGGAGATGGAATACATGGCAGGGTTACAAAGAACAGCATGATGCTCTTGGTGCAGACGTCTCTGTTGTTGATAACTACTACTGCTCTGACATTATTTTTTATAACAGGCAGTTACTACTGATGTTATCACTAGCAGAGGCTTTGTTACGCGGCAATTGCCTTTGAATTTGCTATTCTGTAACATTCACTATATTTTATTACCGGTATTCGTTTGATGGCACTACAATTTGTTGTTAGCGATGGGTCTTTAGACCCTTATAAGTTATAGTATATTTCTACTAATGCTAATTCATTCGTTCACTCCCCCCCTCCCTTCCTCCCTTAGAATGGTGTGATGGAGGTGATGAGCGCCAGTCCCGGGGTGCCCGAGGTGCTGGGTGTACCTCAACCCCCACCCCCCTTCACATCATCCCCTCATCCCATCCACATCCATCACTCTGGTGGGTCAAAGTGTCTTCGATCGTCCCAAAAGAGCAATGAAGCCCCTTTTTATGTTGGTGTTATCATTTGGTTACTGTCGACATCCCATTGTTATGAACAAATGTGAAAACCATGACCATATTTGACTTGATGTCAGCAGAAGCCAATTAGCTCCACAATTTCGATGTTTCTTCAACTTTAATGTTATAATTTACATTCCGAATGCCCACTCCATCCAAACTCTTTATATTTTCAAAGATTTGAACAAGCCAACATAGCACGTGCAAATATCCAATAAAAAATCACATCTTGTTCTTTTCGTTTCATGCAGCGCTCCACTTGGGCTCGAGCGATGGCAAGCAAGAGCCTTCAGAGGATGACACTTCCTGCATGGATGCGGATTTCGAAGTAGGACACCTTGAAGGCTCCTCTCCTAGAGTCCTGATCAACTCTAGCGGCAGTCCACGCGATCACGAAGTGGAACCTCGGCCAGTGGTGGAGGAAGAAGAGAATGAGGAGGACACAAGAGAAGTGGAAGAGGCGGCCTGCGAGGAAGAAACGTCCTCCGAGGTTCTCCGATCTTATGAGGATCCCATGGAATGTGAGGACTCAGGCACTTTGTTCATGGATGAGGACTCCTCTTCAAGTCGAGTGTTCCCCGACGGAGATAACGCCTCGAGAGACTCCCAGATTGTCCAGCCTCTGTATGAGTCAGGCCGGAGGAACAAGCGTAAAAATTTCCTCCCGAGGAACATAGTCTACAATAGCCACGCGCGGGATGAGGATGAAGACAGTGTTCAGGGGGACTCGGAAACCCACAGCGCTCTGAACGGTGTTAGCTTGGCTCTTATTAGCGACGGTGAACATAAAAGTAATGGATTAGAAAATGACGGTAGCCACAGTGCAGACGAGGTGGAAAGTGGTGGTGGGGACGCTAGTCGGAATGGTAGAGAATCCCCGTTGGACCTTTCAGAAGTTCCGGGATTGCGCCGGTCCCTATTACCACATCAGTTCTCCCCGATCCCACCCCCTCTGGATGGGTTTCCTAGTTTCTCTTTTGGGGCAGAGGTGCACAATGCCCTTATAAGGGCCAGAACTCTAGCTTCCCAACAAAGTAACGCCGAAAGTGTGCCGGTAGATCCGTGTGTACCCGACTACGCCCAACTGGGCCGACTCCTGCGACTTTACGGTCTGCCGCTACACCCCGACCTCAACTCAGGTGAGTACATTGATACAATCAAAGAGAAATACGTCAATCTACCTTTTTTCCCAAAATGGACCCATTTCATGTGTCAAACCACTGGTTTGATTGGTGCCTGTTACTCAAGAGACCCGGGTTCGAATACCGGCGACGAGCAACTCCTATTTGTTACACTGTCCTAATAGTGGTTAGGTTATTCGTCAACAGCAATAATATTGTATTATAACATTTTAGAATGTCAGAGGTAGCAACAGCGACCCAGGATTGATAGAACAAGACATGTTCAACATAGCCGTTAAGATTGACCTTGCATTAATTCAATTAGGGTTGACGATGGCTGATGAGCATGTCTTCGTCAATCACCAAGGTGGCCCGGGTTCGAGTCCCGGCAATCTAACCACCTCAACGCAGTCTTGTCATATGACATCCAATATGCGTAATAATTGCACATATCTGTAGTTTGGTGAATGGTAATTATTGAAGTGTAGTTACAACACCCAAATCTAATAGTTTTAAAGAAATATGCCAAAACACTCTTGACATATATTGAACTCTCTAGAGGGACATCGTACCGCACTCTCGACGTGACTCAGTAGTCATCTGAACCGTCAATCCAGTTCAATGCAATGCTAGTATCATGCTATTTATTTAAACGCATAGTAGTAACAAACGCTGAGCTTTTCCAGCCCGATATCACAAGTTAACTAGACCAGATTGCGACCTGTATAAGCCCAGTAATGAACTACTCGTTCATCTTGCACGACAGCGCTACTCATACCTCTTATAGTTACCAGTCTCCTATTGAGAAGTTATCAACTAAACAATTATTCCACTAAGCAAATTGCTACCTCAAGAACTTCGTGGTCAGGCTGCTATCGATTTGAAAGCATTTAAATGGAGGTATTTGAGCAACGTCAGCTATGTAAACGGTTTCCGCACGAACGGTTACTCGTGATAAGCAGTTCATTGTGTGTACCCTTCTCCGCACGACCCTTTACTCGTGATAAACAGTTCAATGTGTGTACCCTTCTCCGCACGACCCTTTACTCGTGATAAACAGTTCATTGTGTGTACCCATCCCCGCACAACCATTTACTCGTATAAGCAGTTCAATAAGTGTACTCTTCTCCGCACGACCCTTTACTCGTGATAAGCAGTTCAATGTGTGTACCCTTCTCCGCACGACCCTTTACTCGTGATAAACAGTTCAATGTGTGTACCCTTCCCCGCACAACCATTTATTCGTATAAGCAGTTCAATAAGTGTACTCTTCTCCGCACAACCCTTTACTCGTGATAAACAGTTCAATGTGTGTTCCCTTCCCCGCACGACCATTTACTCGTGATAAGCAGTTCACTAAGTGTACCCTTCTCCGCACGACCCTTTACTTGTGATAAACAGTCATTGTGTGTACCCTTCCCCGCACGATCCTTTAATCGTAATAAGAAGTTCAATGTGTGCACCCTTCACTGCACGACCCTTTAATAGTGATAAACAGTTCAATGTGTGTACCCTCCCGCACGGCCCTTTACTCGTGATAAACACTTCAATGCGTGTATCCTTCCCCGCACGACTTTTTACTCGTGATAAACAGCTCAATATGTGTCCCGTTCCCCGCACGACCCTTTAATCGTCATAAACAGTTCTGCGTGTACCCTTCCCCGCACGACCCTTTACTCGTGATAAACAGTTCAATGTGTGTAACCATGTTTTTGTGCCTCTTCGTCTTACCGATTGCGTGACTTTTGAAGTCAGCACTCGTTGTTATGATCATCTCGAGATGGAATTTGTGGTATTCTCCGAAAGTGCCTTGCTCGAGCATTCTTGGACCTTAGGACCGCCAAGAGGAAACCTTCTCCACCCGTCGTCCCACTTCACTTGCTTGACTTCGTGGCAGAGAAAGGCTCCTTGTCAGGTAGTCTCATGCTATTTGTATGGCCAGAGACCCTTACACTTGTCCGCCGCCCGGTGTTCTAATGGTGTTCCTACGGGGAGAGTCTCAATCACTTGCCAAATGTGTCAGGCCGTCTAATGATATTCTTACGGGTGGACGTAAGATGCCCTTCACTGGTCATCACAACGTAACGTGGAAAGTCCACCGCGTGGGGAACTTATGGCATTAAGATTATTCGTGAGCGAAGGCACAAAAAGCAACAATAAATGTGCCTGACATGCAGTTGAAGTTATCACATGAGTTCTGTTTCTACAATGCACACAAACGCGTTTTTTTTGCCCAACTACCGACCGAATAACACAGCAGTCGCTCTGATGGCGAGCGTGAGGTGCGGCATCAATTTAGCACGGTAATGACGTACGATATTACACACGGTTTGTGCAAAGCCCGAACACACTCACAATCTTATTGAAGCCACAGTCTACCTCCCACTTCTTTGGTCTATGTAAATGTTAGTGTGGCAGTGCTAAGACCATTTCTCGTGAGTATGGCTCAGGTATGTTAGATTCGTCCTTTTTTGCAGCTTGAACAGTTAGTTGGAAGAGCGGAAAAAAGTGTCCTCGATATCCGCTGAATTCCTCTTCATAAAATAAGATGGGATTGTGCATTACAAACAACTCTGGCAGCCAGGGAGGTACTTACCTTCGTCCATGCGTATACGTATTTAGATATTTAGAGGTACACTAAGAGAAAGCAATAATCGGCATAACCAACCCAACTCTGGTAATATTATGTAGAGCGGTATGTAAAGACCTTTGGAATATTTATCGTGGAAGATTGATGCACTTGCGACATTTTTCTGAAGGAGTAATACGGTAGAGCTGATGACATCTGGTAGGAGGACGGTAGAGCTGATGACATCTGGGAGGAGGACGGTAGAGCTGATGACATCTGGGAGGAGGACGGTAGAGCTGATGACATCTGGGAGGAGGACGGTAGAGCTGATGACATCTGGGAGGAAGACGGTAGAGCTGATGACATCTGGTGTGGAAGACGGTAGAGCTGATGACATCTGGTGAGGAAGACGGTAGAGCTGAAGACATCTGGGAGGAAGACGGTAGAACTGATGACATCTGGTGAGGAATACGGTAGAGCTGATGACATCTGGTGAGGAAGACGGTAGAGCTGATGACATCTGGTGAGGAAGACGGTAGAGCTGATGACTTCTGGTGAAGAGGACGGTAGAGTTGACGACATTTGGTGAGAAGGACGGTAGAGCTGATAACATCGGGCGAGAAAGAAGAGTTGCGTCGCACTTAGAAGTACTATTTGGTTATTCAGCAATGACCTCACTGAGTGACACCCTCTGGTCAAAAGGTGATAGATGTTAGTGAAACATTGGTACTTACAAAGGTGTCATTTCCGGTTCCCTTAATGAGTCTGGCATGAATGCACCTAGACTCCAGTAGCAAACTAGTCAAGAAGTAACGTGTTGCACCACAGAACGTTATCGACCAAGAAACACAATGCCCGCACATGCATGATAATCCTCCTACTGCAAATCCCTGCCTACCCGATTATTCGTCCTTTCTCCGCAGACATCGCGAATAGTTTCCTGGCAGGGTTCTCAACAGGCAATGACGGCGAACAGTAAACGATCCACTCCAGCAGTAGAATGTTACTGCTTGGATGAGGGTTACTGTTAACAGTAGGGGTGGGGTCATTTCAGCAGGGACACCGCGGAGTCAATTCAGTCCCCTTAGTTGCGGCAGAGCTAATAAAATACCCTAAAAAGCAGCGTCGTGCGACCGGACTGTGACAAGTGGAAGAAAAAAACGCCTGCTAATGTGCTGGCCCATTCGAGGAGAAGTCAGTAATGGGGCGTAAATGCGGACTGTGCGAACACACATCATTTCGCCGCCGATTGGTAGCAATCTATGTCTTGGTAAGTCGAGAAATCATGGATCAGGGACCGAATTGTGTCGTTCACTGCCCGGTGTGGCGGTCAAAAACATGCTGAACACAAATCGTATCAGACTGAAGGGCGGGTCATAGACCGGGCTAATGTGGTTATTATTTTAACACGCTTCTACGTAATCACTGCAGTAACAGAGAGTGCTGCAATAAAGATTATTATAATTATTATATGTTGCTGGCAAGAGTGGTGAGTTTGGACGTCTTTTTTTCTGACATTTGTCGTTAACTCCAAATGATGCGCGATTGAATGGATATATTCTGAAGACCAGAGCAATATTCGTGTCTTGTGCTTAGCGGCAATTGAAAGAATTGAAATAATAATCCATTTCGTCTAACAAAATTCTGCTAGCTTATGTATAAAATAATACCACCTCCTTAATGACAATTAATCAGATAGTGTACACGCCGTGTATACTACCTGATTACCTGTACACATGCATAAATTAAAACCACAAGTATTAAACAGAAATCCTATAAAGACACGTTCGAATGCACATCTAAATATTTTGTTCGGCGAGGAGCTGAAGGAATCACCTACAAAAGGTGATCCTGATCTCGCTGCGCCTCTACGGAAAAACAGGTTACGAAAAGTATTGGAAAATTGAGTGCAGCTCACAGGTTTACTCTTCAAACGTTTCATGTTCACGTGTGAAACATTTCATTTCATTTGACCTAAAATAAAACAAGATAGAGGTACACGATTTTGCATTTATCTTAGGAGGTGGACATTGTGAAACTGTTGATAAACAAATACGAGTCAAAGATTGTTTACTTTTTTGAGTGCCTTCCGGATGCCGAGATACTCACTGTAGTACAAATAATTGGAAAAATACCACAAATTAATCACTATACAGCCTTCTATATGTTTAAAATGAGTGCGATAATATTTTAACATCTCAGACCTTCATTAGTTGAACATAAATATCTAGAAAAACTCTGAAAATATAAGAAAATGACCATCACGAATATAGCTCCATGACCATCACGAACATAGCTCGTGTCGAAGACTCCTCGGCAAAGTTGGTTTTGTAGCTCAAACTTAAACCTTATTTATTATAATAAAATGTCAACGGATCAGCTTAAACCTATGATATCATAATTAAATGTCAACAAATCAGTTGTTCGCCAAGAAAGCGGCGATGCTGGGAGGGATTAATCGTTCCACTCTTGCGGACGATGTCTAATTTAGCCTGGAGTCAAAGTTCTCAACATAAATCAACAGGGACTTGACACACATGAAATACTTCAGAAACGGGAGAAAATATTAAAACATTGTAAATCAAATATGCCCTGCAAAGTGCATAATGAGTGCAGTATTTGGAAAAACGCGTATTCACAAGGGCACATTTTTGGCATCTTTTAGTCACCCCTGCTCTCGCCAAAGTGCTGCTTCAATATCACTTACCGACGTTTTTGCGACCCTTCACTACGCGCTTCTCCTGCCCATTTGTCGAGGTGAAATATTTCATGTTTACGAAAGGTTTGCCTTCGAATACATGGCAGGGGAGTAAATCAACAGGACCTGTCGATGGTCTAGCGGGAGGGCTCGCTAGAGGAGTGTGGAGAAGGTGGTGACAATATAGCAGGAGGGCTCGCTAGAGGAGAGTAGAGAAGGTGGTGACAATATAGCAGGAGGGCTCACTAGAGGAGTGTGGGGAAGGTGGTGACAATATAGCAGGAGGGCTCGCTAGAGGAGAGTAGAGAAGGTGGTGACAATATAGCAGGAGGGCTCACTAGAGGAGTGTGGGGAAGGTGGTGACAATATAGCAGGAGGGCTCGCTAGAGGAGAGTAGAGAAGGTGGTGACAATATAGCAGGAGGGCTCACTAGAGGAGTGTGGGGAAGGTGGTGACAATATAGCAGGAGGGCTCGCTAGAGGAGAGTAGAGAAGGTGGTGACAATATAGCAGGAGGGCTCACTAGAGGAGTGTGGGGAAGGTGGTGACAATATAGCAGGAGGGCTCGCTAGAGGAGAGTAGAGAAGGTGGTGACAATATAGCAGGAGGGCTCACTAGAGGAGTGTGGGGAAGGTGGTGACAATATAGCAGGAGGGCTCGCTAGAGGAGAGTAGAGAAGGTGGTGACAATATAGCAGGAGGGCTCACTAGAGGAGTGTGGGGAAGGTGGTGACAATATAGCAGGAGGGCTCGCTAGAGGAGAGTAGAGAAGGTGGTGACAATATAGCAGGAGGGCTCACTAGAGGAGTGTGTGGAAAAGGTTGGCAATATAGCGGGAGTGCTCGCTAGAGTAGTGTGGGGAAGATGGTGTGGGGAGTGTGTCGTGGGAACGTGATGACAATATTGCGGAACGGCCCGCTGGTGTAAGTGTGTTATATAGGGAAAGGGCATGCTAAAGGAGTGTGTTGCGGGAACGTGTTTACGATATAGCAATAGGGCTCGCTTTTTTTGCGAGAACGCGACGACAATGTAACGGGAGTACTCGCTAGGAAATTGGGTTGCGGAAACGTGTTAACAATCGAAGGAAAGAGCACTCTACGGGAACAGAACTCTACGGGAACAGCACTCTACGGGAACAACACTCTAAGGGAACAGCACTCTAAGGGAACAGCACTCCCAGGGAACAGCACTCTAAGAGAACAGCACCCTGAGGGAACAACACTCTGAGGGAACAACACCCTGAGGGAACAACATTCTGAGGAAACAGTACTCCAAGAGAAAAGTACTCAAAGGGAGCAGCACTCTGAGGGAACAGCACTCTGAGGGAACAGTACTCTGAGGGAAAAACACTCTAAGGGAACAACACTCTGAGGGAACAACACTCTGAGGGAACAGCACTCTCAGGCAACAGCACTCTGAGGGAACAACACTCCAAGGGAACAGCACTCTAAAGGAACAACACTCTGAGGGAACAACACTCTAAGGGAACAGCACTCTAAGGGAACAGCACTCTGAGGGAACAACACTCTAAGGGAACAACACTCTGAGGGAACAGCACTCTGAGGGAACAACACTCTAAGGGAACAGCACTCTGAGGGAGCAACACTCTGAGGGAACAACACTCTGAGGGAACAGCACTCTGAGGGAACAGCACTCTGAGGGAACATCACTCTAAGGGAACAGCACTCTAAAGGAACAGCACTCTGAGGGAAAAACACTCTAAGGGAACAACACTCTTAGTGTACAACACTCTGAGGTAGTTGTCGTGAAAAGTTTAACTATCGTGTAGCAGAGCTCACAAATCTTGAAGAGTGTTGACAATCCGGCAGACGCATTAACATTTATTAACAGGTGCTTTTAGCACAGAGGAAGAAGGGCTCGTCACAGAACCCTTCTCCCTCTGTGCAAAAAACACCACTTCGATTCTTGGGACGGACTCTAAAAAGGCCATCATGGGCCGTGCATGAACCTTGTCGACGCTGCGGAACACTAAAATTACCATCGTGCAGAGTACACACTCTACCCAATGATCCTGCCCATATATAAATATGAAAAGTGCACAGTGTCGTGCTGACCGGAGCAAAACATATAATACTATATTTTACTCACGTTTTTCACGGAAAAATTGTCGGTGGTCAAGTCTTTTAGTTCAAATGAAATTTCTTTATAAGTTGCAAAATAGGAATCAACTAATCGAGACCTCCAATTCTATTATATGACACAGAGCAGCTGACAGGTTTCTGTGTTACACACTGCAACGGATGATGACAGGCAAAACACCGGTTTGATGTTGAGCAATGAGCAAAACACCGGTTTGGTGTTGATCAATGAGCAAAACACCGGTTTGGTGTTGATCAATGAGCAAAACACCGGTTTGGTGTTGAGCAATGAGCAAAACACCGGTTTGGTGTTGATCAATGAGCAAAACACCGGTTTTGTGTTGAGCAATGAGCAAAACACCGGTTTGGTGTTGAGCAATGAGCAAAACACCGGTTTGGTGTTGAGCAATGAGCAAAACACCGATTTGGTGTTGAGCAATAGGCAAAGCACTGGTTTGGTGTTGAGCAATAGGCAGAAGCCCAGTTTGGTGTTGAGCAATGGGCAAAACACCGGTTTTGTGTTGAACAACCTGTATGAAACCAATACAGGCACTGTTGGACGGTGCTGTATCTAGATACATTTACAAATACAGGCACTGTTAGATGGTGCTGTATCTAGATACATTTACCAACACAGGCACTGTTGGACGGTGCTGTATCTAGATACATTTACCAATACAGGCACTGCTGAACGGTGCTGTGTTTAGATACATTTACCAATACAGGCACTGTTGGACGATGCTGTGTCTAGGTACATTTACCAATGCAGGTACTATTGAACGGCGCTGTATCTAGATATATTTATCAAAACAGGCACTGTTGGACGGTGCTGTATCTGGATACTTTCACCAATCCGGGCACTGTTGGACGATGCTGTATCTAGATACGTTTACCAATACAGGCACAGTTGGGCGGTGCTGTATCTAGATACATTTGCCAATACAGGCACTCTTTGACGATGCTGTATCTGGATATATTTACCAATACAGGCACTGTTTGACTTTGCTGTATCTAAATACATTTACCAATACAAGCACTGTTGGACGATGCTGTATCTAGATATATTTGCCTATACAGGCACTCTTGAACGGTGCTGTATCTAGATACATTTACCAATACAGGCACCGTTGGACGGTGTTGTATCTAGATACATTTACCAATACAGGCACTGTTGGACGATGCTGTATCTAGATATATTTGCCTATACAGGCACTCTTGAACGGTGCTGTATCTAGATACGTTTACCAATACAGGCATTGTTGGACGGTGCTGTATCTAGATACATTTACCAATACAGGCACTGTTGGACGGTGCTGTATCTAGTTACATTTACCAATACAGGCACCGTTGGACGGTGTTGTATCTAGATACATTTACCAATACTGTCACTGTTGAACGATGCTGTATCTAGATACATTTACCAGTACAAGCACAGTTGGACGATGCTGTATCTAGATACATTTATCAATAAAGTCACGGTTGGACGATGCTGTATCTCGTTTAGATTTTCCAGAAGCGAACTGGGAGAAAGTTAATAGAACAAATATTCAGCTGCAATATTCTACCCAACACTGAATACAGAGTGCGGCCAATCACCCGACCAGTCCTCGTGTTGTTTGATGTAGTTCTCGTGGTGTAGGATACAGTTACACCAATCCACGAGGTGCAGGATGTAATCTTCCAAGTGTAGGATACAGTCATTGTGGTGTAGGATGTAGTCCTTGTTATGCAGGTTGTAATCTTCGTGGTGTTGGATGTAGTCATTGTGGCTGGTGTAGGATGTAATCCTCGTGATACAGGATGGAGTCCTCGTGCTGCACGATGTAGTCCTCGTCATGCAGGTTGTAGTCCTCGTGGGGTAGGGTGTAATACTCATGGTGTAAGATGTTGTCTCCGTGGGGAAGGGTGTAGTCCTCGCATTGTAAGGTGTTGTCTTCGTGCTGTAAAGTGTTGTCCCCGTGGGTTAGGATGTAGTCCTCGCGGTGTTAGGTTTTGTCTTCGTGGGGTAGAATGCAGTCCTCGTGGTGTAAGGTGTAGTTGTGTCTTAGGATGTACTCCCCGTGGTGTAAGGTGTAGTCCTCGTGGGGTAGGATGTAGTCCTCGTAGCGTAAGGTGTTGTTCTCGTGGGGTAGGATGCAGTTCTCGTGGTATAGAATGCAGACCTAGTGGGGTAGGATGTAGTCCTCGTGGTATAGAATGTAGTCCTCGTGGGTTACGATGTAGTACTCGTGATGCAAAGTGTGTTCTCGCGAGGTAAGATATAGTCCTCGTGGTATAGAATGTAGTCCACGTGGGGTAAGATGTAGTTCTCGTGGTGTTAGGTGTTGTCCTCGTGGCATAGAATGTAGCCTTCGTGAGGTAGGATGTAGTCCTGCGTGGTGTAAGGTGTTATCCTCGTGGCATAGAATGTAGTCAACGTGGGGTAGGATGTAGTCCTCGTGGTGTTGGGTGTTGTCCTCGTGTTATAGAATGTAGCTTTCTTAGGGTAGGATGTAGTCCTCGTGGTGTAAGGTGTTATCCTCGTGGCATAGAATGTAGTCCTGCTAGCGTTTTCTCTCTGGGAACCTCCCATTCAATTCCCCTAACTTATTTTTTTACGCTTTGTTATTAAATAGTGTGTATTTTATGTCTCCCAATCCCCTTCCCCCCCCCCTTCCCCATCCCTCATTCCTCAATCCTCCTCCCTCCCTCATTTTACCTCCCGCTCTATTTGATTGAGGTCCCCCAGCACAAGACATGTCGCTCCTTACAAGCGGAGTTTTTTATCCTCCTAACAAATGCATTAGTCTGCGCAGGAACTTCTGTTCACTATTCACCAGTACTCCTCAGAGCAAAATGCCCAGAATGAAGAACAAATTACGTAGAGCTGGCAAAACTACTTCCATTCAGCGCATGTGTCGATATAATTCACATTTGATTGAAATAACAGAATTGCATTGGATTTGTAGCCCACACTCTTTTGTTTGGTTGTTCGTGTGTTTCACAACTGATTTTTCACCACTTCCTCGACCGTCCCGAGGCTCCAGTGAAGTAGACACATCTTTTCATCAGTACATAACGTATGGTATAAAGAGACAAATAAACTTGTTTTCCCCATAAACACATAATAATTTGCTCACGCTAAGCACTAGTATTCAACCTGCAATGTCTTGGTTTAATACCACGTAACCTCGCCAGTCGTCTCCCCGCCTTCCTTCTCAGTTGAGCAACCCTTCCGTCTTATTTTTTTCCCTTGTTACAAAACCAGCATCAGTCCAGTGTTGTGCTGCCGAGGTGACACTTTTGCAGCGGGAATTGATTCATATTTTCCAAGTGCAGTCCTTGCTTAGAATGCCCGCCTTCACACGCATTAAGCGATGCATTCCTCGCTGAGAATGCCCGCCTTTGCACGCATTAAGTGATGCATTCCTCGCTTAGAATGCCCGCCTTCACACGCATTAAGCAATGCATTCCTCGCTCAGAACATCCGCCTTTGCACGCATTAAGTGATGCATTCCTCGCTTAGAATGCCCGCCTTCACATGCATTAATTAATGCATTCCTCGCTGAGAATGCCCGCCTTTGCACGCATTAAGTGATGCGTTCCTCGCTTAGAATGCCCGCCTTCATACGCATTAAGCGATGCATTTCTCGCTTAGAATGCCCGCCTTCACACGCATTAAGCGATGCATTCCTCGCTTAGAATGCCCGCCTTCACACACATTAAGCGATGCATTCTTCGCTTAGAATACCTACCTTCACACGCATTAAGCAATGCATTCCTCGCTCAGAACATCCGCCTTTGCACGCATTAAGTGATGCATTCCTCGCTTAGAATGCCCGCCTTTACACGCATAAAGCGATGCATTCCTTGCTTAGAATGCCCGCCTTCACACGCATTAAGCGATGCATTTCTCGCTTAGAATGCCCGCCTTCACACGCATTGGGCGACCCGTCTTCACATGAATTAAGCGACCCG
>SDVV010017814.1:0-13903 GCA_016164225.1 Gammarus roeselii
TCATCAACATCATTCCTCCTGTGGAAAAATTCCCCAAGTCCGTACGCTGTTAATATCATTCCTCTCGCGGAAACGTGCACCAAACACGTACTTCATCAACATCATTCCCCTTGTGGAAACATGCACCTAATACGTACTACATCAATAGCATTACTCTCGTGGAAACATGCTCCAAACACGTACTACATCAGTATCATTCCACTCGTAAAAACCTGCACTAAACACGTACCACATCAATATCATTCATCTCGTTTAAATATGCACCAAACAAGCACTACATCAACATCAACTCTCTCGTGGAAGAATGCACCAAACACGTATTTCCTCAATACCATTCCTTGATGGAAACATGCACCAAACACAAACTGCATCACTACCATTCCTCTTGTGAAAACATGCATCAAACCTCTACTACATCAACATCATTCTTCTCTTTTGAACATGCAACAAGCACGTACTACATCCATATCATTCCTCTCGAGGAAACGTGCACCAACACGTACTACATCAATATCATTCCTCCCGTAGAAATATGCACCAGACACGTTTACATCATAGGCGTTTCTGTCGTGGAAACATGCACCAAACACGGTCAATCGGAGTATTTACCTAGTACTTTCAATTACAAGTGAATTGATTTACAAGAATTCAAGCGTCAGATATTGGGATCATACAGTAACACCGGGTGCATTCTCATGTACTTACCTTCCGTACTTCACTATGGAGACTGGCTGTCGGGCCCCCGCTTTTGTGTCGGCTTATCTCTAAGAAGGGGAGTGTGGAAGATGCCGTAGTGAGAGAGGAGATCGGTTGAGAGTATCAAAAGAGAGGAAGAAAAGGGTAGTCTGTGATGATAATCAGCGCGGGCTGAGTGATGACTGATCAGTTGCGGTTGTTACCTTATTAGAGGGACGACCGTCGCATGGGGAGCAAAATCCTTGCTACTGACATCAGTATCGGTCAGTTGAGGGGCGGGTTTCCTTGGAGGAGATAAGCTGGACGATGGCGGTGAAACAATGATGCCTTTATGCATTCAAGTTGTTTGTTTTAAAGCACTTCATGAAAGTATACAGCGTAAGTAAACTATGAATCGTTCACAGCGAAACGGGATAGAATATAACAAAGTTATTATGATTGTTAAGACGAGGGCGTTCGGACGAGACTTTACAGATATGCATGCAACTGTGTGTATCTATACTCCAACATTTATAACACGAACTTGTCCTTCACAGTGGAACGATCATGTCTCCCAACATCGTCATATGCTTAAAAAAATATGTGAATAAAGGTTTCAATTTAAATTCCGAAAAAAAAATCAGCAAAGCGTCGGATTGTCTTAACTTAATACCACCGCAGCCAAAAATTGGATATCTCTTAAAAAACTCACAATATCTACTTTCAATGATCTACATACAATCGTTCGTACGCTTGCATAATGGTACTCTGTGTTGGGTTACGAAGCCACGCATAAGGTACTGATGATAAAACCCTTGTGTCAGCATGTCGTGTTGCGCTGACTCACATGCACTTAGACCCACAAATACTCTGAAAACCTCTGCCACCCAATGAAATAGGCGGACAATCAGAATTAGAAATTCCGACAGATAATTTATGAAAAATTCAATGTTTGATCGTTATATTATGTGTCGCCAGGTTATAGTACATATTCATTTGTGTACTTGAAATTTACTTATTTCTTAATTTATATTCATTGGTCGTGACATGTTCCGGACGGGTTGTGTTCTTATGTTCAGCTCTGACAGTAAGACGCACGGTGCAGTACCTAACAATATTGAAATAGATCCACCTAATATCAAATCAATCCTACAAAGCAATTGAAATCTTTCTGTTTTTTTTCATAGGTGAGATGCACGTCGAATATTTCCTATAAAGCGACTGAGCAAATATGTGCACTCTTTGCAAATAAAATGAATTGGGATGTCTCGACAGGAGTTGCAACACGCAAGCAACTTGTTATTTCTTGATGAAGACATTCGTCTTGTTGTGTTTCTGCCTAGAGGGTATCTAATGTAACCTTCTGGGAGGTCTTGAGCTATTGTTACATCCTGCATCTACCACCTCCAGTTTCTTGCTGAGCATTCTCGGCAGCAGATAAGAAGTCCACACACGTAATGGGCGGCACGTTTTGATGTTTTTTCGTGGACGGCCGAACAGATAATTCGTTCTCCAACACTTCGCATGTGAGCTCTTAAGTAAGACTTTGACGCTAATAGCGCGGGGGAAACACAACAGCTTGTCCAAGCACCACCTGATAAGGGGGGCATCAGATGACCTAATGGAGCGGTAATGCAGGTACTAGAGAGATAAGATGGCGCACATCTGATCGAAAATGGCTGCCCTCACGGGCCGCCACTAACGTTCACTCTGCGTCTCAGAGATCCATACCACCAGCCAACGTGGTGTGGATCAGCGCTAGATAGGACCAATATACACTGATGTCTGGTTGTATGCATCTTGGTATGCGAACTAAGATACAGATATATGAGTTGCGCCTGACAACAGCTCGTGGGCGCTGGAAGAAATGACGACAACTCTCAACACCATTAGAAGACGATTGTTGTTAACTACGCTCATGTTCCTCCTACAAGAAACATTTACTTTCATCGATCAGTTATAGTGACGACAACTCTAATGTAAGCAGCAACACCATTAGAAGACGATTGTTGTTAACTACGCTCATATTCCTCAGAAAATAAACATTCACTTTAATCGATTATTTATGGATGGCAGAACAATCTGTAACACACGCTTCCAGGCACGTGTATTACGCGTGACTTGTCAGGAACCTTAACCAGGCTGCTGAGGGACAGTAACTGAACAGTCCGAGCAGACCAGTAACTGTAGAGTAGTAATGGGATTTATGCAGTAGCAAGAACCCTCTCTATTAGGTGATGTAATTAGGAGAAAAATATTCAGCTTCTTAATTATTCATGCCCCCGCCCCGCCTTCACGCGTCAGTCATCGACACCCAACGAGGACATTGATTGTCATCGACTATAAACTGGAGTCTCCTCACAGCGGCTTGGGTCTAAAATATGCACCTTAATTGAGGCTCTTCATCATCATTGGCGAGGCGGCTAATGAGTGGACAGCAGACACTAATGGCGGCTAATGAGTGGGCGGCTAATGAGTGGACAGCAGACACTAATGGCGGCTAATGAGAGGGCGGCTAATGAGTGGACAGCAGACACTACTAATGGGCAAAGATGGCGTAAAGAACGCCTCATTGGGCAGCGATGTTGTTAAGGGTACCTCATTGGAATAAGACACCTTTGTGAAGGGCGTCTCCTTTGGCTGGGATGGGAGGGAGGCGCTTCAATGGCAGGGAAGGTGTGGAGATCGTTGTATTGGGAATGAACGCTGTAAGATGCGTCTCATTGGGCAGGGACGGTGTGAAAGGCATTTCATTGGGCAGTAACGGTGTGAAGAGCTTCTCATTGGGCAGGTACGATGCGAAGGGAATCTCATTGTGCAGGAACGGTGTGAAAGGCATCTCATTGGGCAGGAATGATGTAAAGGGCTTGTTGGGCAAGGACGGTGTAATAGACATCTCACGGGGCAGGAACGGCGTGAAGGGCATCTCATTGGGCTGGAACAGCGTGAAGGGCATCTCATTGGGCTGGGACAGGGGAAAGGACGCTTTATTGGGCAGAAACGGTGTGAAGAGCGTCTCATTGAGAAGAGACGCTGTGAAAGGTACCTCATTTGGCATGGACTGTCAAATGAGGTGGGGTGCCAAAACAGGGATGATTTGCGCAGGAATGGAGTAAAGGGCGTCTCACTGTTACTCAAATACTCTTTTGCTGGGTCACAACAATAACTTTTTCTCTGCAGTGTGCGTTTAACAAGCTTTCAATTAACTGACTTTCATTAATAACTGTTAACTATTTGCGTCACTTCAATACATCGATGTATCGCAAACACAACTTATTTATATCCTAGATATGAGTGCTAAGGCAGGTGCCGCCATGACGTGAGTTCAAATATTTATCATTATTAATACGTCATGTAGCTCTGCGACGTCTACCCGCCCAATAATGTTCTATACTACTTGTAAGCTACTGCTAATATACTGTTATTGTTGTCTCCGGGGTTCTTGAAAACCCAGGGAATACGAGACACGAAACACAGGCCAAACCTGCTCTCAGTGGGACATCGTCTTCAACACACTGATCGACTTCAAACACCAGGGCCAGCGGTGACTTCGACTATCGTAAACAAGCTCCTTGTTGTTGCCATGAGAAAAGAATAGGTTTACAAAATGAATGCCATGAACAACTAAACAGAACAGTACTGATAATCTAGAGTCATATACACTCCATTACTTACGACACGAATTACATTACTTAACATCGCTTATTATTGATTGCTAGACGGTATACAAAAAGCGAGCGCAGCATTCCTGCTCTCCTATTCATGCCTATTTCGATGATTTTTTTTATGTGTGGTGGCAGGGGTTTTACGATGCTTAACCCTGTCCTCAGTTTCAGCAGGAAAAGCTTGACTACATACTGTTGATCTCAAATCAGTTATAATTGACGGCGTATGCTAACTCCCCCCTCTGCATGAAAGCTGGTAATTCTTCGTTATCTACTGTGGGGAGTTGAGGACTCTCGTCTGTTTCCCTTGCTAGCACCTCTAGGAGGTAGAGAATACCGCTCAGCCTCCTACCGCTTTTGGTCATACCGTTTCTGTCGCAGCCCTCAAAACCCTTTTGAGCCTCAACGACTCGCTCCAGTCTTCATTGGATCATCAGTAGTTACTCTCTCACACTTTTGCGGATTTTTGATTCGGGCACTATAAGGGTTAGGATGTATCTAATTACTTTGAGTGTCCGACTTAGCCCCTTTGTAACTAGGACATTGTAATGATTAATTACTATTGGGCAAGCTCATTACTTTTAGGGCAAGTTAATCACTTTTGGGGACCTTCGCTTATCGTGAGTCAGATAAACGGCCAAAGAGGCTTACGGCTGGCTTACGGCTGGCTTACGGCTAGTTCACGACTAGCTTACGGCTGGCTTACGGTTGGCTTACGAGCGGCAAAAACGGACGGGCCTAAATTGAGAAGGTTTTATGTTTTTAATATTTTAGTTTATATGAATTATTATTGTTTATTGTATTTATATATATATTTTTTTTTTAGATGACTGTATTCGGGTAGACTTGGTCAATAACAGTGGCTCATTATATCTATTTATTGGTTGCTGGTAGGAATATTGTTATAATACATTTCTGGAGGAGTGGGGTGCGGTAGAGGACCCCTAGGCAAAAAGTTGGATGCGCTCTTAAAATTAGGTTAAATTGCTCCTACCTGTTATTTGAATTGTTGACATCATTTCCGTGGCATGATTGCTATGTTTGAGTGTTTATATCATTATATATTTATGTCTGTACATATATGTTTGTACTCTTATCTAGTAGGGGTATAATTTACTCATTCGGTGGAGGGTTGGTGGGTTCTTAGCGGTTGGATGCTTGGTTAAAGCCTGTTGGTTGGGTTTTGGGCAACGTTTTGTGTTTTCCATCTATTTATTTCATATGTATATGACATCTATAGGAATAGTATGGTTTATTAGTTTGGTAGTTGGCGGGTTGATGTGTATATTTCCTAGGATGCAGTAGCTTCGTAACGAGAATCTATCTACCCCATAATGCCATATCCAGTTTTGAACCAGATATATCGGTGTAACCATGTATCCGCATGTTCCAAATGAATCATTATCAAACGTATGTAGGCTGTTCGGGTAGTCTTATCTCGATTTGTTTCTATAGCTAGTATCGGTTGGAAGCCCTACAGCGAGAGTGGCTGAACGATGTGGATTTATTGAAAGTTATTATACTGTGTTATGTATACTTAGTAATGATCGGTTGATATATGTTGAAGTTGTATTGTTTTTGGAATTTTGAATAGTTCTCTTATACAGTTATAGGATTTTTTAGGATATTTTAGGTTTGCACCTTCCATGTAGCACAATATTTCAGGCGGAATTGGTGGGTTATTGCATCATTTTGGTATTTTTATGTACATAAATGAAATTCTGTTACGATTAGGTCGTGGTTACTTTAGTTGAAGAAGATTCAATTTAACCCTGTTTCGGGCTGAGGTGGAGAATAATTTCATCAGATTTGTATATACTATAGCGTGTTCGTGTAGGAAAACTCCACATCATTTACTATATGTTTCAGTTATGTAAATTAGTCGCATGTCTTAGCAACTTATTCACGTAAGTTGTTTGATTGGTTTCATACTAGTTTTTTTCTCATACACCATGGTTTTTAATGTATGTTTTGGGTATGGTAGAGAATTGATCTTCTTGCTTTATTATAACTCGAGCGTTTTAGTATATTTCATTCAGCTCTGTACAGTTTCCATCTTCGATGCAAGGTATTGGGTATTTTATCCAATTATAGTAATATTGGGATGTATTACGTTTGTATCTGCAATGTAGAACATTATTTCAGGTATAATTTAGTTACATGTTTTATATTTTTTAGTGTTTTATATATATTTTTACATCCTGGTACAATGTTTGACGGGGATATTATAGATATTGAAGATTCGACTTGTTACAATCTTGGTATTGTTGTTGGCTTATTGTATTGTTATTGTAGGACCATACTTCAATGTTTATGAGAAGTTAGAAAGTACCCTAGGCAAAAGCTCGTTTCGTTTACGTTTATTTGTATAAGTAGGCCGATTTACAATGATGGACACTCTAGTGTATTACAATTTTTAATGTTAATTAGAGCAGAGTAGAGAATTGCGTAGTTATTTTATTTTTGTTGTATGCTTTTTTCCATGATAATCATAGGAATGTATGTTTGAGAGGTGTAAATAAGTACTGCATCTTGTGGAATTTCGTCATTAAACCCTAGCAAGTGTGTAGCTTAACGTTTTAGAAGACCATTTACTAGATGGATGGGTCCTGGTGTAAAGGCGGTTTACACTCTTGGGTAGTCATTTGGAGTTCATCTATGTTCAACATGAATATGTAAGTTCTTGTGGATGTCGGTCTTATGTTCCATGGGTTTGTTTGAGAGGTTATGCAACAACATGCTGATTGTTGTTGTGAATTACTTAGGTCGTCAGTGAACAGATGCCCAGATTTTTATGGCCCATTCCTGACAATTATACCTGTGTAAAAAATTTTGGTTATGTACAGGATGTGACTTCGCTCCACGTTGTTCAGAGATGATTGACTAAACAGATGCATGGTATGTCTGGGGTATTATACCATGACTGGGTGTTACCTCTAAATTTGTTATATATCACTGATAGATTGCTGAGAAGTGACCTAGTAAAGCATTGTAGAGTTCGTTGTTATGACACAGTGGGCTTTGATTGTGTTCTACTAGCTGCATAGCATCAGTTAGGTCTAGGAATTTGTTATAGATTTGAACGGATAACGTAGTATTATTACTTTATTGTGCATGCATTATTGCTGTATTTTGCATGAACTCAGTGCTTGTTTTAAATGTCAGATATTTTCGGTAGGGCTGTTATGTCAGTATACGATTTTTCATGAACCAGATCACGTGTGATATTGGTGTAGAATAAAACCTCTGGGGTGTGGTAGGATACGACGCATATCATAGTTAATCAATGTCGGTTAGGGTAGAGTAGAAAATCTTATTTAGCTATTTTATAGTTGTTGTTGTTTTATCATTTGGAACGGTTATCCTAGGAATATAACTATATCAGGAATGAATTTGCCTGATTCCATGTACTGTTGGGTATAAATTCGCTTACCTGGATATAGTGTTAAAAGATATTGGTAGTTTTTTTACCTCTCGACATTGGATTTGAGTCCTATTTCAAGTTGTCATGGAGAACTAGTCTAGCGAATTTGTGTAGAGTGTTTGTTAAAATACTCCATTTGTTTAATGTAGACCTCAATTACTTTATTCGCTCGCATGTCTTTGCAGTATACTTATTCCCTGAAGCCTATCTTTTTATATATGTATGTTGACCGTTTACAGTTTGTACAGTTAGAAACTATTGAATAACTCAGGTTTTGTTATGAGATTTCGTTCCAATTCAGAGTATCTAACTTATTCGAGCATTAACAATATCCTTTCTAGCATTTTTCACCATAGGTTTGTAATGTACACGGGCCGTAAATTTAACCCACCCTAACCTATCAACCTAATCTGACTAATTTTTTTTCTGTTTTGATACTTATGTTACGTATTGCTTCATAAATTCAAGATTTATCCATATCAAATCTATCCACTTGGCGCTATTGTTTTACCAATCTTTAGCTGATTGTGTATATATATATATATGTATAGATATATGTATATATACATATATATATATTCACTTTGCTTGTTACAGGTCCAATAATATCGATTAGTTTCAAGTGATGTTAGGTGATCGCTCGCTAGTAGACTGTAGTGTTAAGATCGGTAATATATGTTGCTCGCATTTATCAGCGTTTGTTATGTTTGTTACCGCGTTGGCGATGAATTTACAGGTATTTTTTATTATGTTTACCCGTTATTTGGTTAGCAAGTTTTATGTATGGTTTTACTGTTGGAATAAGATTTTTCGCTGTAATGTTGTATCTGTTGCTCGTACCATTTTCGTCTGTTATAACGAATATTTAATAAATCCACGCTAACATTTTATTACAGATCTGTGATGTAAGGTCGGCAGGCAACAAGATCTAGGATATGTCTAACGTACATAATTAGCGAAATATACATCGATGTACGACAACATAGATCAAATATAAATGAATGCAAAAAGGTTTGACATACACCGCCAGATACGTGGATACGGAATCTAACATATGCCAACCAGGATTGTATATTTTCATTCAAGTTTGAAGGTTATGTATGATATATAGTCATTATTTTCTGCGATGTACATATCAAATTCCTCCACACAGCTCTATTCTACATGTTTTTTTCAATATCACACACCAGGTACACACATACACGCTTTGTGAGCATATGCAGGGTTGATCGCGGTCCTATGTAGGCGTATACAGAGTTGATGCCGACACATATGCAGGCGCAATGTAGGCGTATACAGGGTTGATGCAGGCGCATTTGCCGGAACAATGTAGACGTATACAGGGTTGATGCCGGCGCAAATGCCGGCATAATGTAGGCGTATACAGGGTTGATGCCGGCACATATGCCGGCATAACATAAGCGTAAGCAGAGTTGATGCCGACGCAAATGCCGGCATAATGTAGGCGTGTACAGGGTTGATGCCGGTACATATGTCAGCATAACCGGCACGTATGCCGGCATAATGTAGGCGTATACAGGGTTGATGCCGGCACATATGCCGGCATAATGTAGCCGTATTCAGGGTTGATGTCGGCATAATGTAGGCGCATACAGGGTTGATGCCGGCATAATGTAGCCGTATTCAGGGTTGATGTCGGCATAATGTAGGCGCATACAGGGTTGATGCCGGCATAATGTAGGCGTATACAGGGTTGATGCCGACACATGTGCCGGCATAATGTAGGCGTCTACAAGGGTTGATGCCAGCATAATGTAGGCGCATACAGGCTTGATGCCGGAACATATACCAGCACAATGTAGGCGTATACAGGCTCGGTTAACATCTGTAGCATTTTACCTTGGATCTGTGATTTTCCCTTGAAACTAAACCCCTTGCTGTTGTTGCAAGATATTTAATGTGCATTGGTTTCACGTCATGTTATGTTAAAAGATTTTTACTCATCCTATCCTAACCTAACCTATTCTAACCAAGAACTATGTGTGATCATTCGAGGTTTCCTGCTTACGTATGATATTTATTTATCGATTTATGATATATTCATATCCAGCCTCTCCACTTGGCTCTACATTTTGATCAATCCTTTGCAGTTTTTGATACACACTCCTAATTTGATCTAGCAAATTTCATCCATTTTCAAATGGAAACTACAGCGTTTGTTTGATTGTTATACGTATTTTCATATGGTTCTT
This sequence comes from Gammarus roeselii, assembly GCA_016164225.1. Lineage (NCBI taxonomy): Eukaryota > Metazoa > Arthropoda > Malacostraca > Amphipoda > Gammaridae > Gammarus > Gammarus roeselii. Next base: position 9,978 of record SDVV010017814.1, read on the forward strand.
GATTTTTTTTACACAATTCTACTTTATTTTTACATGTTATTCACACCCCATCAAAATCTTACCTAACCTAAGCTAATGTATGGTATTCAGTCATTGATCTATACATATGAAGCCCTCCACACGACTCTAAATATTACTTTAACATATATCTGATTTATTTCGTTGTCACTCTCAACCCATATTAGCTAGCAGAGAGGAAACATATTCAAACACAGATGGATTGGATGATACAAGTAATTCATATTTGTATCCAGTTTCATACAAACGGACACATGGTCTCACACTATGTTTTTATATTTTACTTCAAAATCTCCTGACACTACATCCTTTGACGACTTGCACCTCTGATTTGCCTCTTCTTTCTTATAATTTTCATATTCTTGACGATGACTTCGTTTCAGATGTCGCCACACATTACTCGTGAATTTATGTGTTTTCATTTTTTTGCACAGATTACAGACCCTGTTACCACATCACTTGTGAACAAACGGTGTCTCGAGCCATATCCCAGCCATCCACAACAGAGCCACAAACTTGACCGAGCAAGATCTGATCGGATCTAGATCATTCACCCCCCCCCCCCCCCCCCCCCCCCCCCCCCCAAGATAAGTTTGTGGCAATGTTTAAATTTGTGATGAGCGACAATTTGAGCTTCGTTTCATGCCTTGAAACATATTCTTCTACTGATCTCGACAATTTGATGTTACCTCCGACTAACTGATTTTATGTATCTTATTGTAATTCATTGCTAACTCAGTTACATACGACTGAAATGTATCGAAATCAGTTACCCCAATCCTGCTTCCTTCATTCTTCATCCATATCCGAATAATAGTTCCGACTCTTATGAATCTTGTTTTTCACATTTGTAGAAAACTTGTTTTCATCAGTAGTCAATATTTGTTCGAACCACGCCGTATCATCTTCGGAGATTTTTTTCATCCTACACACGTAAACAAAATTTTGAGACGGAACATTTATTTTTGTTCAGATGGGGTACTTAAGGGTGTCTTCCACCTCTGCCTGTGTGATCCGAATCTCTACTGTCACATTGTCTTCCCTCTTCTGTGAATTTAGCTATTTCATCAGGTGATGCGTCCCCTAGGTCATTCCTACGAACGACTTTCACTTCTTGGGGAAATGACTCGAGTTGCGATTCCTCGATCAACCAATCTTGTGCCTATCCTGTCACCGAAGGGCCAAACCTTTGCCTAGATCTTGACATTTTCTTCCAGTTTTATGTCTATATTTTCAACCAACTTACTCTTTTTGCCAATTTGCAGTAAGATCCACATCTGTTCGCCACTGCCGTGACGAAGAATGTCTTCATAGGTTTCTTTTCGGTCCTGTTCAGGGTCACAGTTTAAAGCTGGGCTTTGATATGGTCTCGTTTCTCTAGTTCCGTCTATTTTGGTGACCGTGTCACCGTAATTGATTAGACTTCCGTTTCTTAGCGCTAAACCCCCAGGTGATAAGATCAGCCGGGTTCTCAGCAGTAGGGACGTAATTTTATTAGGCTTTTGGAAAGATTTTATTTAATTCCAGTTTGCTATTTTACATGAATGCTTTATGAACGATCTTAGAGTGTATCCATCCCAAAACAACTTGACATTCGTAACAAATCTGTTCAGCTGCTTTTTTGTAGGCTACGCGTGCATACTTCGAGAAATAGTCCCCAAGAACGGCAGCATTGAGTTCCAATCTGGGAACAGGTAAGGTTTTCACAGGAGCAATGAGTTATTTAGCTATCAATAGTATGACTCTTCAGTCGCTGACCCTGTACACAAATGGTTTGTAGGTCACCGTTGAGGCATGTACGAGGTGTGCATGGACAGGGCTTTAGCAACCCATTTCCAGGTATATTATAATCAGAAATTCCTCCATTTATGTCATTTTATTCATGATCTGGCTCCGTGTATCCGCCATAGCATCGGGGATTTATCATCCCAATCGGCTTTTGGAGAGTCATATATCTTTCATTAGTAGCTTTGTTCGGATGCTGACTAGTGTCATCATCCCGAGAGGATCACACTGTGAAGCTAAACCCCTACGAACGATTTTATTCGTGAGCGGACCTTGTCTCTCGGTCCCTGGGAGCCACCAACAATGAATACTTTATTGTATCTTGCTTCCTCTTCGGCTATTTCTTGAGACCAGGGTCATTTGTTGCCATTCATGAAAGTGGAGGCTAACTTCAACCGAATGCTTTGGATGTGGTGTAGGGGCAGTTACAATGAGGTTATCGACATAATGATCCTTCAGATTTTTTTTTGTGACATCTGGATGATCAGATACTTCTTTAGATGGCAATCTACTATGACATTCTAGATAAATTGCTAGCATGGCTGCTCCAAAGAGGACTACCTTGAAGCGGAAACTGTCAACTGGGCTACTTGGAACAATAGGATCACGGAGCTACAAGAATCGAGGGAAATCTTTCTCCTTATTATCTAAACCATTGAGAAGGCTTTGGCTATGCGCGACCGACAACCTACACACCCAGTCGGAAGCGCATCAACATCTGAGACAGTCCGTAGATCATTCTAGGTTCTGAGAATAAGCTGTCATTCACACGTACAGAATCCTAGTGTGTTTTCGCCGAGCAATAAAAAACGATTCAGACTGAGATTGTCAGAAAATCCTTACTTATGGGCTGGGCATAGAAGAAGGAGTCATAGCAAAGATCTGCTTCTGAAAGTGCAGTCATGCCCACCATGGCTAGGAATCCTCTTTGTCACAGCTCTTGCATCACATCACCATAGTGTTTCAGGAGGAAACGATCATTTCTTGCATTCTGGAAAGTTTTGAATACAAACTTTCGTCATAATAGACGATAATTGATGGGCAGTGTGGGATGGGATGCTTCCCATGTCAACATAGCACACCAGAAATTTTGGCGGTTATCGTTGGAGCATCCGGGGAAAGCACACCCGGATGCTGCTTTATCATCCGGGTGTACTTCTTCCGTAACAATGCCTCTAGTATCCATCTCCAAAGCTGATATAGAACCTTTTCAGGTTTCCTGTTTGGCACTGATACTCTAAGTGCAGAGATCCCATTGACTTGAGTGCACATTGAAGTTTCCTCATTGTACCTGGCAGTAGGTCTCCCAACGTAGAAGCTATTATTGTAACTCCTTCATCCTGTTCCTTAGGAAAGACAAAGTCAAAGAAATGATCTGCTCTAAGGAGCAAATTTACCGGGAACAAGATTCTTTCGCCAAGCATATAGTCTGAGTTTGTTATCTTGTCTATCACATTTTTTTCCATTACACTCACACCGAACACTATCCATAACTAGTCTTTCAGCATGAGAGACGACAACGATGCACGTTTATACGAGCTGCCCTGATCCATACAAGACAACGGTATCTCGTTCTACGTCACATTCATGGGGTAACTGCTCTATTTAATAAATTGGAGGTAGCCGTAGCGCTGGTTATTCATGAGACACTTATTCTTGAGAATCGCTGCCATGGCCGGGCGGGGTGGTGCATCACTCGATTGGAGGTAGCCGTAGCGCTGCCTATTCACCCGATGCACTAACTCATGTCCCTCTTGGCTTCGTGGTAAAGTCGCGGCCTACGGTCCTGAAGGCCAGTGTTCGCCCCCCGAATACTCCGTGCACGTTTATAGGAACTGCACTGACCAAGGAGAGAAAACAGTATCTCATTATATATAACAATAATGGGGTAACTGCTCTATTTAATAAATTGGAGGTAGCCGCAGCGCTGTCTATTCATGGGACACTTATATTTGAAAATCGTCGCCGTGGCCGAGCGGGGTGGTTCATCACTCGATCGGAGGTAGCCGAAGCGATGCCTATTCATTAGATGCACTCGCTTTAGTCCCTCTTGGCTTCAGGGTAAAGTGTTGGACTACGGTCTTGGATGCAGGTGTTCGCCCTCCCCGAATAGTCCGTGCACG
>SDVV010017815.1:0-13902 GCA_016164225.1 Gammarus roeselii
AAAAAAAATATCATTTGTAGAAATATCGAATAAAATGGATCAATTCAGTCCCCATACACGTTTCTGTGGACAGTTCTGTTTCTGTCTGCAGTCATCTTGCTGTCTGCAGCCATCTTGCTGTCTGCTGCCATCTTGCTGTCTGCAGTCATGTTTCTGTCTGCAACCATGTTTCTGTATGCAGTCATGTTTCTGTCTGCAGCTATCTTGTTGTCTGCAGCCATGGTTATGTCTGCACCCGTTTCTGTCTGCAGCCGTATTTCTATCTGTAATCATGTTTCTGTCTGCAGCCATGTTTACAATTACTGTAATAAGAAGTCCAGATTGTCTTTGAGTTATGGGTGACTCATAAACGTTTTTTTTTCGTGCTTCTGCACCTCTCACTGTTGATGCTCTCAGAGAAGGAATAGACAATGGGCCAATGTGGGGCCATTTACTCTTTTTTAATACTTATTTCAATTACTTTTTCTGAATTTATCGCCCGAAACAGACGAAGTCAGAATCGACTCCTTTCCTCCTCCGTGCATACGTTCTGCTGCAGAGTCTCTGTACTGGCGCTCTCTTACACTCTACTGTTTTTGCCATGGGTGTAAGTAATTAGGGTTCATTGAGTGAGATCATCTTGATCCATCGCACATCACTTTACTCATTCATCCCTCTGATAGTATGGGCTGCAGTGCTTCCTCAGAGCTGGTACTAAACAGAGACACCAGCGGAACATTTCGTTGGAAGAGAAACTGTTATTCGATGTTTGTAAAAACATGTTCATTACATAAGTACTCAGTGAAGTCAGATTGATTAATTTTCAGGTAATTGTGAGTAAAGTCGATTAATCATTGTCTAGATAAATGTATATTTTTCTATTCAGCTCATCTTGTTTATTGTATTTATCCACCTCCTGTTATGCATGAATAAACCATGTGAGTGTTTTGATTATTTACGATAATACTTGCAACGATAGGATTAACAAATCATAATTGACAGTGAGAAGCGTTCCCGACTGCAGTGCTAATCTCAGGTGCTACATGTTGTGAGTTCAAGCCTTAGTAAGCACACACGCAGTGACCTTATTTGACGCGCGGTGACTGGGCACCTCACTCCCTTGCTGACCGCATATCCCTGAGCCTCTTAGACGGACACGGCCACAAGTCTATACATACATTAATTGGTCATCAGTAACTAAAATATAATCAACCTCGCAAACAAGTGTGTTCAAAAAAGGCGTTACTATAGTCTTTCATTCCAGCGTCCCTTTTGAAATTGTATGTAGTTATATAATAATAAATAATAATATTAATAATAATAATGACTTCTTTCATTCGCGAAATGCCTCCTGGTATTCTGGTGTTTCTCAAAGAATACCTTAAAACTAGAATACATTAAATCAAGGTTACGGTAGCAGCTTATGCAATAAATGTAATAAGTTACACATTGAATTAGCCCGTTCAATGGTACAAATGAGTACGTTCCATTCCACGAAACGTCTAAGAACAGCTGCAAGACAAGTATTTTGGATAGGTTGTACGACACTCCTGTGCAGTTGGCCATGATACATCTACTTTTGCCGGCTTATGAAGTTTTTCAATCATTGTTGTGTTACTCAACAAAAATACATTCAAGTTACGAGCAAAAAAAATTGAATCTGCGAGCTTATCCAGACATTAGACAATGAGGATAACACTTGCGTTCGTACTTGCCTTTAGATGCTGATAAACACAAGTTCGCTTGAGTTCCATGTATAAAACATCACCAATTCGTGGAATAATCTTGCTTCTGAGAGAAACACTGCAAACACACGATGCAGTGACTAGTTACGATGAATCGAAACACTCCACCTGATCAAACGAGTCGTATATAGAGAGCTGAAAATACATACTAGGCTGAAGCTAGTGTTAGTTTACATCTACACGAATAGTTCACACTTGATGTTAGCACGTACTGAAGATGATGTACCGCGATTGGTTGGCCGAAGTGGCAGCCCATTTACTGAGATTTCCATGTCATTAAGCGACGGAATAAGCTGCAGTAACGAGAAAAAAAGCTGCATGTTTTACTGACGAAGAATCGAATGCTAATTTCAGTTGGTGTATTTAAACACAGCAGCACAGAATAGCTCATTCAGCGTGTTCGAAGAGTATGGAAAATAGTCAAATGTATTTACCTTGCAAATGTAGCCATTCAGGGCGAGTATGAGGATAATCAAAAGGTACTATAGCTTGCAGTACATCGCAAAGGGAATTTTGTTCATGCAGGACACATCAGTATGCAGTATCCCTCAGTATGCAGGATCGATACTTAAGTTCAGTATACCTTAGTTAGCAGGATACCTCAGAACGCAGCCGTTTTTTTGTGCATTTTTTGTTTTGTTTTCGCTTATATAGCGGGTTTCAGCGTAGTTGCTGGCCTTTTTTCACCCACGGCGCTTATGGGCTGGCCTTGGATCATTTGGGAGACCGACCAGAATGTCTCACTCGGGGTCAGGTAGACTCGAACCCACAACCTTCAGCGTCCAATGCAGGTCTCGTGTGAGGAGATGCTGACATGCTTCCTACTCGGCCACCGAACCAGTTTGAAATAACAAAAGCGTTTTTCCCGTCCATTCAATGAAAGATTGAAAAATCCGCCTCTCCCGTGGACAAACTCTGGCTGCTCGCCTGATGTCACGTGACATGGTCAAATTTTTTTCCTAGAAGAGCGACCTTACATATTCGCATAAATTAATCACACCAAGTATTAAAATACAAGTGAATTCAAATACTTCGTACGTTCGCGGAAACTCTGAGTCACGACATACTCGCCACTTGGAATAAATTCACGGGATTTCGTAACCAAAACGCCAGAAAAACGAATTAATACCAATTATATGCAGTACATTACAGATCAGATGTTGTGTGTTGAAACGGTTCCAAAATGATTATAAGATTAGATATTACAATTAGAAATTATAATTTGTGACGTCATGATTCTGAAATAGTTATAAGTCAGAAATCTTTGTATAGTTTTATTTGATAGACCATCTATGAGATGCATTGGTGCGAGGTAACAAAACACCATGATGAGATCTTTATGGAACTTGAGGCAGTTTCACAATGCGAACGAGAGGGGCATTTCCATCTGCATGCGGATCACGTCTCCGCATCTGTTCTTCCTCGAATCTTACTGCTTCTTCCTCGAATCTGACTGCTTCTTCTTTGAATCTGACTGCTTCTTCCTCGAATCTGACTGCTTCTTTCTCGAATCTGACTGCTTCTTCCTCGAATCTGACTGCTTCTTCTTTGAATCTGACTGCTTCTTCCTCGAATCTGACTGCTTCTTCCTCGAATCTGACTGCTTCTTCTCGAATCTGACTGCTTCTTCCTCGAATCTGACTGCTTCTTCCTCGAATCTGACTGCTTCTTTCTCGAATCTGACTGCTTCTTCCTCGAATCTGACTGCAGGCAACCCATTACGACATAGATTCCGCTGCCAGTCAAATCAAGCGTATGAGAAGGCTCCTGCCACAGTAATTTTAGTATCGAAAGCGGATTGAACAAATGTATCTTAGTTCTATTTATACAGACATAGGCATAGTCAATTACCGACATCACATCACATCAAACACCAACAGCGAAATCAATGCGCTCAATAATGACTATCAGCTGCTGTCACTACACCGTACGCTGCCGTCACTACACCGTACGCTGCCGTCACTACACTGTACGCTGCCGTCACTACACGCTGCCGTCACTACACCGTAAGCTGCCGTCACTACACCGTACGCTGCCGTCACTACACCGTACGCTACCGTCACTATACTGTACGCTGCCGTCACTACACTTTACGCTGCCATAACTACACCGTACACTGCCGTCACTACACCTTACGCTGCTGTCACTACACTGTACGCTGCCGTCACTACACTGTACGCTGCCGTCACTAGACGCTGCCGTCACTACACCATACGCTTTCATCACTACACGCTGCTGTCACTACACCGTACGCTGCCGTCACTACACGCTGCCGTCACCACACCATATGCTGCCGTCACTTCACGCTGCCGTCATTTCACTGTACGCTGCCGTCACTACACTGTACGCTGCCGTCACTACACGCTGTCGTCATTACCGCTGCCGTCACTACACCGTACGCTGCCGTCACTACACTGAACGCTGCCGTCACTACACCGTACGCTGCCGTCGCTACACCGTACGCTACCGCCACTACACTTTACGCTGCCGTCACTACACTGTACGCTGCCGTCACTACAGGCTGCCGTCACTACACCAAACGCTTTCATCACTACACGCTGCTGTCACTACACCGTACGCTGCCGTCACTACACGCTGTCATCACTACACCATTCGCTGCCGTCACTATACGCTGCCGTCACTGCACCGTACGTTGCCGTCACTACATGCTGCCGTCACTACATCATACGCTGCCATCACTAGATGTTGTCGTCACTACACGCTGCCGTCACTACACCGTACGTTGCCGTCACTGCACGCTGCCATCATTACACCATACGTTGCCGTCACCACACGCTGCCGTCACTACACCGTACGCTGCCGTCACTACACCGTACACTTCCGTCACTACACCGTACGCTGCCGTCACCACACTGTACGCTGCCGTCACTACACTTTACGCTGCCGTCACTACACCGTACGCTGCGTCACTACACCGACGCTGCCGTAACTACACCGTACACTGCCGTCACTACACCGTACGCTGCCGTCACTACACTGTACGCTGCCGTCACTACACTTTACGCTGCCGTCTCTACACCGTACGCTGCCGTCACTACACTGCACGCTGTCGTCACTACACCGAAGCTGCCATAACTACACCGTACACTGCCGTCACTACACCGTACGCTGCCGTCACTACACTGTACGCTGCCGTCACTACACTGTACGCTGCCGTCACTACACTGTACGGTGCCGTCACTACACGCTGCCGTCACTACACAATACGCTTTCATCACTACACACTGCCGTCACTACACCGTACGTTGCCGTCACTACATGCTGCCGTCACTACACCGTACACTGCCGTCAGTACATGCTGCCGTCAATACACCATACGCTGCCGTCACTACAATGTACGCTGCCGTCACTACACCGTACGCTGCCGTCAGTACACGCTACCGTAATTACACCATACGCTGCCGTCGCTATACTGTACGCTGCCGTCACTACGCGCAGCCGCCAAAACACTGTACGCTACCGTCAGTACACGCTGCCGTCACTACACCATACCTGCCATCGCTACACGCTGCCGCCACTACACCGTACGCTGCCGTCACTACACTGTACGCTGCCGTCACTACACCGTACGCTGCCGTCACTTCACTGTAAGCTGCCGTCACTACACGCTGCCGTCACTACACCGTACGTACGCTGCCGTCACTACTCCGTACACTGCCGTCACTACACGTGCGCTGCCGTCACTACACGCTGTCGTCACTACACCATACGCTGTCGTCACTACACGCTGCCGTCACTACACCATACGCTGCCGGCACTACATGCTGTCGTCACTACATTCTGTCGTCACTACACTCTGTCGTCACTACACCGTACGTTGCCGTCAGTACACGCTCCCGTCACTACACCATACGCTGTCGTCTCTACGCGCTGCCGCCACAACACTGTACGCTACCGTCAGTACACGCTGCCGTCACTACACCATACGCTGCCGTCACTACATGCTGCCGTCACTACACGCTGCCGTCACTACACCATACGCTTTTGTAACTACACGCTGCTGTCACTTCACCATACGGTCGTCACTACACGCTGCCGTCACTACACCATACGCTGTCGTCACTACACCGTACGTTTCCGTCACTACACGCTGCTGTTACTACACCATACGCTGTCGTCACTACAAGCTGTCATCACTACACCGTACGTTGCCGTCACTACAACGTACGTTGTCGTCACTACACGCTGCCGTCACTTCACCATACGCTGTCGTCACTACACGCTGCCGTCACTTCACCGTACGTTGCCGTCATTGCACGCCTCCGTCACTACACCATACGCTATCGTCACTACACGCTGCCGTCACTACACCGTACGTTAACGTCACTACACTCTGCCGTCACTACACCGTACGTTGCCGTCACTACACGCTGCCGTCACTACACGCTGCCGTCAATTCACCGAACGCTGTCGTCACTACACCGTACGTTGCTGTCACTACACGCTACCGTCACTACATCGTACGTTGTCGTCACTACACCATACGTTGCCGTCACTACACGCTGCCGTCACTACACCGTACGCTGTCAAGAAGCCCACTGATCAACACTGGATGACGCGCTCGACGCTGCGTACTAGGAGCGTAAACTATGACGAAATCTTCTATAATGACCGTCAAAACGGAATGAATAGCGATTTTTTTCCACTTCGTTGGTATCGAACATGGTTTTTACTTCGTCTCGAATATGTTCGGCATTTCGTTGCGCTTGAAGCTATTTATTTTCTCGAGTTCCGGCTGAAAATGACATCTTCCAAAATTCTGCATATCCTGACAATTTCAACCAAGTCAATAAATAATTTCGGGAGATCGAATGACCACAAGAAGACAGCTGCGATTTTTTCATGCGAAATCCATGGTTGCGAGAGCAGGGGCGTAGCCGGACGGCCTCTGATATTTCATCCTCGTACCGGCCTCGACTGACTGACACCCCAAAACCTCCCATCTATGATCCTCATTGGCGGCTTCCAAACATTTTTATTTTATAAATTCAGTTAGGTCATGGTAGTTCGTGACCAAACATGTCACTATCTAAACAAAAAGAAATGGTGTCGGTATCAGTAGTAGGCTATTTTTAGTTACTAATCAGTCGTGTGTCTTTTAGTGTTAACTATAAATAGCTAAGGCACCGAAATATAAATTTTATTTTTTATTATGGTAATGACTAACCGGCATCCGTTTCTTGATGAAGTATGAAACGCAGCGCGGTCGTGGGAGCTTCCCCATAAAATGAATAAATTGCAATTACATCCGTTCATTCTACAAATCCTGCCACCTCCTTTCTCATGAACCCGACCTTAAGAAGAAAGAATAATAAAGAGCATTTATCGTGTTCCATATTAATCCCTACATTTGTTTGTTGTATGGAGCCAACAGTTGTGTTCTACTTTTTTTTCGGAAGATGAACAGATGTTATTACGAACACCAATCGGTAGCCGAGGCTATCTGCGGTGCTGATTAGTATCTTGATAATGGATATGAAAGATGGCGGTCATCCCATGAATCGGAATGATAGACATCCCCATCCGTAACTCATTCCGAAGTCATAATAATTACCTCGTGATGTCATTATCATAATAAATAGTCCTCTTTGATAGGAAAGAGTGCATAATTTTTTGTTGGAAATGAATCAAGATAAAAAATTGAATAGCATAAAAAAGTGTTAATTTTTTATGTCTTATAAATGAAGGATTGTGAACATCGGCTGAGACGGCGTTCGGACAGATAACAACACTAGGGACGCAACAAAAAAGCGTGCGGCAGATAATGGAACTATTATCATGAGATATTAATAGCATTTGTGATAATTGGGTTTGACCTGCTAATATTTGGTGCTGATTAGAAGAGATACAGTACAGAGCGATATGAACGGGTGTGATGTTTTCAAAAAGGAGTCAACAATTCAACTCAAATGCGGTGACCATCATCAGTTGTCCTGAGGCAGTGACTAGGAGTGGGTGCTTTGCGAGGGTGTCTTAATTGCCGCGACACCGATGAACTAGCGGCAAAATGTGCCTTCAAAGAAAACTAGCGTTCACGATGCGAATCAACCACGAAATGTCACGTTATTTCACTGCTGCATTCAATCATATCCTACTTTGATCGGTATTCATTTTCACGAGACCAAATGCTCATTAACCCCAACTGGATGTTAAGTGTGATAATATTCCAATAGACTTAGTAAGTCACACTCGATTTTTTTTATCCAGTAATTTTCTGGGAGGGAAAACTATACCTATTGAGTCTGGATCATTGCTAGTTTGATTCCTATTAAACATTTCTTGAGTATTCGTTTACCTGGATAACCATTTACAAAAACACCAGCAAGATGGAGACAAGCAAAAAGATGAGGACGATTGCTGAGACAACGATGTTGACCTTCAGTGACTCCAACCTTGTGAAAAGTGGCGAGAAGCACCTCCTTCGGAAAGGTGAGGAGGGAACCGCATGCAGGGCTGATGAACGTTAGTTATATAGCAGAGTGCTCACCTGGAAGAGCCAGTGCCTACTGGATAGTGAAGGGGGGAGTGTGCGTGGCTGTTCTCCTGGACCAATGAAGAGAATATGAGTCAGGAGCATTTAGATCCAGGAAGACAGCATGTTATGTTAATGGGTACTTTGAAGCCTAGCACCACAACGCCGAAACATCGGGAACACCTTATATACATCTACTATTCATAGATTATACCCGTCACACGGTACATTTGCATCCTGATCATCACGTCACGGTTTTTACTCCTAACAACTATAAATCTGCTAACAATGAAAATTCCTCCATATTTTTTCGGACCCTAACCTGTTTTCATGAGCTTCCAACGTTCAAGAATCGGAGTGAAGGAACTAAAAAAATGTCATCGGATGTGGGATATTTCGTGTGATGCCTTGACAACCAATACTAAGGCTTTAATTGGCATAGTAATCCAGCTCCTACTGTCTTTTGATCTCCATCACTACAACATAACTTCTTTTCCGTGAATCATTGGGCAATTTGTAGATCGTGAACATGAAATATGCTATAAAAAATTACCCAAATTAAATGTTTGTACATTCTTTATAGTTAATTATTGTTAAACGTAGTTTTTTGTATTGAACTTGCAGGTCTACTCACGGAGTTTTAAACGCAATCTAAATTAGTGTTACAAGACATGACTTACCCTAAGTGCATTGTTGACCATGTTGGACGCTGGTCTATTCCTTAGGTGTTTGTTCTTGAATGCAGTCAACGTCTTGAAATAAAATGCTGATCATCATTACTGTACAAACGATACATATATAGGCGACTGCTGTCTAAAAAGTTTAAATAGCGCCTACGTGATTTCAGTCCCAAGCTGCTCCTTTTTGCGGGAATCAGGGAGCTAATAACGGCTCCTAAATCGTTCACTGAGGGTTCATTGGGCAGAGGTGTATTATATCTCCTCCTCATTCATCCACTGAGCGTTCATTGGGCAAAGTGTATTATATCTCTTCCTCATTCATTCACTGAGCGTTTTAGGGCAAAGGTACATTATATCTCCAACTAATTATTTTCAACCTTTCCGTGGTTAGCTCACATTTTGTTTTTTTGCTCTCTCCGATCCATTATGAACTCTAAGAGCAAGCAAAGTACCTGCGTGGTCATGTCCAAGTGAAATGCAGTTGCGATAGTCGGCAACTGAGTTTGATCAGTTCAGCAAACACTGACAGAAGTGAAAGGTGGAGGTTCAGTTCCCATTGTGACACAGCGCTTTGCAGCGCCCCCAAGCGGATGGGGTGGGACATGCGGACGGAATACCGAGAAAATGGGAAGCTGGCTGTAGAGCTATTTGGGCGCTCACCTTAATATGGCAACACTATGTAAACAAAGCTTGGCAAGCTGGTGTGCGTCAACAAATGTGCTTGCATTGATGTCATGCAACGCCCACCAACAAGGCTTTGTTTACATTATGTCATTTTTTATTCATCAATAAAGAAGCTTTATTCAAGGGGTAGTACGTAGTTGAACCATTCTATGGACTCTGGTCAGCGTGGGGGTGCTGAGCGCACGATTATGGAAGGCTTTCAATGACCATCGTTTTTTGTCTAGCATCGCTTGCAAAAAGTAGTATAGCCAAAGGCCCAATAATTTTGTATTATTACTAAGACAGCAACCTCTTCCTTTCACTTCATCCTACTCAGGGTACACTAACACAACAGGGTAAACCGGATAAATTATTACCTGCTGCTAATTTTATTACATCGATTTTTCCCTAGGTCAGCCTCAGCGTGATCGCTTGTTTGGTGTCACTGGTTCCGAAACGGTCATTCGGTGTTCCGTCATTTATTTGTGACTTAAACTCTTAAAGCGACTAGTTTCATTATGCCATGCTGTGCAGTGCACGGTTGTGAGAACCGAGGTTGTCTCTCGAAATAAAAAGTTCAGTTTTTTAGGTTTCCTAAATCTGACGCCGTGAGGAAACGGTGGCTGCTGGCTACAAGCCGTCAGGATGCCTTTAATTTGAACAACGCGCAAATGTGTTCGGCTCATTTTGATGAGAGTTTCTTTGTAAAACGCATGAAAAACGCCTCGCTTACAGATTTTTACAACGAATTTAAGAGTTTACGTCACAAATGACGAACACCGAATGGCAGTTTTGGCACCAGTGACACCAAACAAGCGATCACGCGGAAGCTGGCATAGGTAAAAATCGTTGTAATAAAATTAGTAGCATAATTAACAGTAGGTTATAATTTATCCGGTTTACCCTGTAGTGTTAGTGTCCCTTGGGCAGGGCGGGGCCATGACGTCAGACAATGTGATTCTGACGTCACGTATTAAATTATCCGTTTTACCCTGTAGTGTTAGTGTACCCTGATCCTACTCACCGCCATTGGCCGCTCTAGTGACGCAACATAACTTTCTCCCTGGGGAACCACTGCACTGAACGTCCTTGTACATCTTTTAATGAAGGTAGACAGTTTTACGGTGAATTTATTCCAAGGCAAATAATCCCCCGCTTCCTCCGGACAGTTTTACACTAATAAGTCAACACCCTGTGAGAGTTCCGTGTCTGGAGGAACAATAGCGGCTTAAGACTATTATCCTTGTTTAACTGTTGCAAATAATAAAAATGATGGTAAACAACAAAAGAAGTTAACACACACCAACTGATTTCATAGGATATGTTGTGGTATGTACTGTGTTATTTCATATAACTGTAAAGTCGTCTGAACGAGATTTCAACGGATCTACACACGACGGAATGGCATACGGTAAGGAGAACAAAGATGTCGGTACGTAAAATCTAAATAGAGTGAACAGATCATCGTCAAATGTTTAGAAGCAGTATCAAGCCTGAACTCTGCATGTGGGGGCGTAAATTGTACACCAGTGTTATGACATAATATAGATGTGCTATCTTATGCAAAAATTGACAACTCTTTTGCCTAGCAACATTCTCGCTGTGAAAAGATAGCCCACTCTGTCAAACAACTGAGCGGTATAGCAGCTATCAGGTCCATCCATCGAAGCACATCCACTCGATATTTGTTGGTTGCTGGATGTCAATCAACTATTGCAATTATGTTAATAATATTCCTAAATACTCAGAGCAAACAATTATTGCTGTTGTTTTGTTGTACGCAGTGCAATGTATTTCATGATTGGAAAATGTGATCACAATTTTGCGATCGCCCACATGAAACTTTTCGCTAGACGAGTAATTTCCCAGAAATGTGTTGGAAAGATGAGTGCTTCATATTTATGTAGGCGCCAAGAATTCACGTATTTTAAACCACTTGCCCGAGCACTTCATTGTTGATCGAGGCGATGAGTTCATTCACTTCTTCCTTGAGTTCATCAATAGATGCAGTCTTTGGTTTGATTACATGATCCTCGACGTAACCCCAGAGGAAGCAGTCTAGCGAAGAAAGGTCAGGTGATCTTGGTGGCCATGGGAACTCATTTCTGTGTGAAATGAATTTGTCAGAATGTCTCCTTTTGACGTTCGTTCTTCTTTGAAGATGCTGGAACTGGCGATGTCGTTACAATATCATATGAGAGGTACATTGAGATGCCTAAGAGTATTTTTGGACGTGGAAGGACACCAGAGCTGTGATTCCAACAAGATGGAGCTCCGGCATCAGAAATATTCTAATCTAACAGTATAACATTCATAAGCGACGGACTCTTAGGCATAGTTTTCCACGTGTCCTGTCAATGCGTTGCAAGCCTACAATAAAGCCTTTGACATCTGATTGATAAAAACTTCAGATCAATATCAAATAAATTTTAATTCTAAACACATGCAAGCCCAGTGCACAACTGTCGCCATTTGAAGACGGGCGGTAACGTCTATTATTGCATTTACGATAGTAAATAATCCAGTATGGGCGTACGTATGCATACATAGTTTATCTATTGAGTGGTATTTATAAGAAGTCATGCAGGTAATATACTTTTTATATGACCGACCTCTATATGACCGACTCTTCGTTGATCAGCTGATGCAGGCTGGTGACACCTGTGTTTGATCACCTGATGCCCGATGAAATAAATGGATATTATCACCCGGAAGCGAAATATATAAACTATTCTGCATTTAAATATAGCAGATATGTAACTTGGAATACATTGCGAAAAAGATAGCAATTGAATCGGAGCGATATATGAAAACTTGGAATATGCACTTAGGCTGTTTTTGGCTTGCTCTCCTCAGTGTATTGGTGTACGTTATAACAGATCAATGACATGATAATGCGAGATGGTGATTGTTTCATCGTAACGGGTAAGCCGTGAGTTATGAAACAATATGATGAATAACAAATACGCGGTGTAACCTTCAAAAATTTAACTCAAATCAAGGTGTCATTGACTCCTACAATTATAATAAAAATGTGATATTTTAATGATCAAAATGACGTTCAATGTATCTTCCATTATATTTCACTAGCACCATACCAGAATCCTGATATTATGTAGCTGGCACTCGTACTGTATGCGGAGAGTATTGTTACCAAAACACGCCGATTTCCCTGATCCATAGAACGCAGGCGCTTCACTGGTCTCCGCTGAATGTGGGCATGGCTGGCTCCGCACTGCAGTGAAGAGGTGATCAGTTCAGTTTTGCTCTACGCTGTGCATTGATATAACCTCCTGCTCCTTCATTGTCCACATAGATATAACCTCCTGCTCCTTCGTTGTCCACACAAATGTATACATTTTTTTTATGGGGCCTGAAGGCCCCGGGAAGGTGCCTCCACCTTTTATTTCCTAAGCCCCTAAAGAGTGGGGAGACCCCCGTCCCCAACACTCGCCAGAAGTTGTAGCATCCATCCATACTACTGTGGATGGGTTTTCTCTCACCTTCGCTTACCCATCCTTTAGAGGTTACCTTTATTATTAATTATTACACACACATCTTAAAACAACATGACATTTCTATCTCTTAATACATTGGAGCAGATCATTACCATGTGGTTGGGTTTTCTCTCACCTTCGCTTCCCAACCTTCATGACATCCTATTTAAACTATTTACATACATAGATTTATAAATCTTTATGTCATTAAAACCAAAATCCAGACTGGTGATATTTGAGGTCATTTGTAGGTTTACTTTAATTTAATTTACCTTTAGCTTAAGTCGAACGACGCCATCGTTGTGTACAAAATCAAATGAGCACAGCGAGTCATGTCAGGTCTACGGTGTAGCTACAGTTACTAGGAATAACTACAGATAATTCCCTACCTAAAGTATGTTAGTCTACTGCTAATCTCTACGTCGCTGGTTCGACTAGTCAAAAGGTCTTAGTTTAAACTTATCCCCTCTTGTGGATGGATTATCCACTTGGTCGGCTAACCGCCAGACACGTCCGGTATCAACACAGTTCGAAAGCAAAACAAGGCCCTCCAAAGCTTGGGGAGCCAACATTTCGGCATACAACGCCATCTAACGGTGGCGTTGATAGGCTTACCCGGTCCCGACCAAATGGTTTAACGCTTCCAATCGAAAGATTATATCTAGCTACCTTACCATAATAACCTCATTATCTTCAACATATATTTGAAGATTCTCCTTTAATCGATACTTATTTGCATTACTTCATTGTCAATTGTTTACAAGTCTAGAAGTGCCTCGAGAGAAAGGAGGTCGATTTCCCGCGCTTCAAAGAACCGGGGGTGAAGAAAGGGGGGGCGATGTGTT
>SDVV010017816.1:0-13902 GCA_016164225.1 Gammarus roeselii
GGTGGTAACGACGGTTGTGTGAATAAATATGCGGGAACGGTTGCAGTGAGAACTTTAGTTATGCATCAACTGACCCAGTGTGAGTCATATTAAAGTGTCGGGCCCCGGTTGGGATCGAACTAATTATCCGTCAGTGCGTATTGATGAGCCCGTTTAATTACAAAGGGAAAGTTTCATTTCAATATGCCTCCTTAAGTAGTTTGACCTTTTTTTCTCTGGAGATATTTGTGTAAGGGAAGTCGTGGTCATTGTCTGAGGAATGCCTCATCGAGCGAACTATTAATCTATGAACTGACCCAGTCACTCCGTGTTCTGTGTCCGGAGGCTGTAAATAAATAGTTTCGTTCGTTACCTGTTGCTCTACCCCTTTTGATTACGAAGTGAAACTTCTATTTTGACATTCCATGCTCAGTAGCGGTCAAGGTCTCCTTTTTATTCTGTGTTGCTTCATCAAGATCTTCTGAGACTGAATTGCGGGGACGAAATAAGCAGAATGTTTCGTTTTCGTGCACCTCCAAGTCCATAGCTAAATTCCCATATGGTGTTTACTGTCCTCTAGTCATTCAAATTGTAATTTACCATTCACACATATTTTGTGTTTTGTTGAACATCTGTTGGGTAGATATCTGGGTATAAGTCTGGCGTTAAGCTTGTGCGAACCTTTAATTACATACGGTAAATTCCTAATTGCGTTATTTCGATCTATGTGAATTTTTACCTTACAAACGCCTGTTTTAAAAGGCCATGTCCTGTGAAGTGCAATTTGTACAAGTGTTCTTGCCGCATGCTCGTGTCTGGTAATACCTTTATCATGTTTTACTGATCTAGTGTCAGTCATTGTACCGTATTCTTAGTCTGCGTATAGCTATAAGAATTACACGATTTGTCTAATGACGATTGTGTTAGTGAAGTGTGAGCATTCTTCGTTAAATATTGCGTCAACGACGACTATGTAAATCATGTGTGATCTGTTGCACTGATCAATTTATTAATTCATGGACTGACATAGTGTTAGTCATTGCCCCGTGTCAAATTCGCAGAGTATGTGAAACTTATTTACGCATTTCGGTTTGTGTACCCGTTTTCAGTCAATTACGTCGATGTGAGTGTATACTTCCTAGAAATAAAAACAGTTTTTTTTTAATTCAGTTATCTTTGTGTTTGCTAATTTGCAGCTAACGAATTCCCAGTCCAAAATGCCATGTTCGTTATCTCGTTTTACTCAGTACTTCACACCATGTTTGTATTATAACATTTTCACATTCGTGTACCATACATAGGGCAGCAGCAACTCATTTCCTACCGTGTCCATCTATATCTTGTTAGGTCAAATTTCAACGTCCCAGCGAACCCTTTGCCTGGGAGCGAGGCACTTGTCAGCAGCCCAGCTAATTACTTTTTCCATTATCTGCAAGGAAGACAATGTAAGCTCCCCTGCTGCGATCATCCAGTAATTTCACCCCATGTGTGCGTATCTGATAACATCGTTCGGCTTGAGCGCCGTCCCAGGAAACCTTCCACAGTTAAAAATTGATGTGTCAGCACTCTGGTCAACCGCTTGAAGGGGTTCACTGTCTTAACAAATATTCCCCTCTCACGACCAAAGAGCCTGTGAGGCCAACGGATTTTTCCAATCTTACCAACTCAGTGTAAAGTAACTCCTTGTATGTACTTAGTAACAGCGCAGACCAAAAGGCCAGGCGGCTTTTTCCACAGTGCCATCAGTCAACCGTCAACGGCCCGTGTGGGAGAGCTGCTTAAGCTACGGTAGCGCAGCAGCAGTTAGCTAGTTACAAAGCAGTGCTACCTGGCCATCGTTAACGCGCGCCCGTGTTGGAACCGTCGCCCAAATTACTGTATCTAGCGCCCCTGTTAGTTCCCGCGCGGTTCTATCACGACAGTGCAAGAGGGTCCCAGCTGCTAGAAAACGGACCCGCGTAAAAAACAGGAAAAATGGGTACCCTCTTTCTGAGTGAACTATCCCAAGTCGAGAAAGAGGGCGCCGCAGCCGAAGATGTAGAGATCCTGTGCATCGTTACCGTGTAATAATAATTAGAGTTAGCTAACCCAAGTCCTGTTTTAGGTTTCGTGTAAATTAGTTCGAAGTTTCATACAATAACACTACAAGACTATCCAAGATCCAAAACGTCCCGTGGCTCTCGTAGACAGAAAAAACGCTGTAACCAGAGAGTCTTGGGATATGTCAAGAAGCATGATTGTGCGCCCTCAGCAGTCAATATCAAACACAATCATGTTGTAACATTGTGTCAAGTTTTTTCCACAATAAACCTCAAGTGTGGTCATCTTCCATAGGTCTATGTTGTAAGCAGACCGTTCAGTGAGAATTAAATGTTTTTTCTTTAAGACACTTGACAATTACATATCACACTAATCAGGATTTTTAGATACGCTAGGATATTAATAAGTGAGACCCGTCGAAATTTCAACCATGCCACATGTTTTCTGTAGGATGTCTTGATAGAACATAACGGTTTGTTCACCTAGTAACCAAAGAGGAAAGGGGGAAAAATTAATATGACCAACCAGCCACAAGTGTGTTTTCAACCCCTGCCCAGCGGAATCAATGAAAATTTTAGGAGGCTGAGCTTCATAATATTAATATTTTTGTTGTTTGACGCAAGTGCCCGAATGAATCTTGACCAGAGTTCAACTAAGCTTCTCTGTGTACGAAGTAGCCTAATTGGTGGTTTCATGATGCGTGACCCTTAACATAAGGCATCTCACGGAAGGTCAAGTATTCCTTTATTGGGTTATGTGGTGGCGTCCGGCCGATGGCTCTCCAGAGCAGGAGGTGTGCAACGATTTATACTTTGTGTGACGTTTTTTGTGTGTTGCGTTCTTGGTCCGTTGCACTACGTTCTATGTCGAGTTTACAAGACAGGAGTGATCTTACAATATAAGTCTCGCTGTATACCTGTTCACTTTGGCAGATTTACTGTGGGTGTCGGATGGACGGCACAAAATCCTGGTCAGTGGTCAATGACATGAGGTGAAACAATGATTATGTTGTGTGTTGAGTTCGCGATCATTCAGTCACGTATCTCAAGTCGAGTCTTCCAGGCACGTGTGACCTTAAAATACGAGTCACGCTGCAACTTGTTTACTTTTGACACAGGGGCTAGGGCGTTGAATTGACAACCCAGAATTGGCTAATGATGAATGACATGAGGTGGACCAACGTGAGGTGAATCACTGAGGAGCTCCGAAGTCGACATGGTGGATGTGTTCACGATTTAGCCACAAAGGCCATACTGGGGTAACCTGGGTGAATGGGAGACAACCGTCTTGGTAGCACATTCACACGCTAAAGGGCGTGTGAAACGCTCATTGGCACTTGAAGAATGAAGCAACGATAGCACACCATTCTGGAGAGAGGCCGAGACGGTTAAACGTGAGATGGCGAGTGGAACACATTTGCATGTAACCGAGGGCAGAGGATGGGAGCCAACGTACTGTGAATGTGGACGGCTGCTGAATCAACCTGTGGTTGCAGGTAGGGTGAGCTTTGTTGAAAACGGCACTGTTTAATCTCAGAGTAGGTATAAACGAGGAGCAGGGAACCGCAAAGGGTCAGAAGAGCAGGGTAGGAAGGACAGCGCAGGAAGGTGAGGGGAAGAACGTTAGGGTTTAAGGATAAAATGCATGCTTTGCGTGACATTTTCTTGTTTGGGAAGCCGTCTAATGCAATTTCCGTGTAATGTAATTTTAAGTCTACACTGTTCTGGTTGTGTGGAAGGACGCTTGGTATTTTAAGTCAAAGTCATGACGTCCGATCAATAAGATCAAAGCCTTGTGGGTGTCTTGTGTGTGATTGGGTGATTTAAAGACGGGCCATGAATCAGAGGGGCGACAGCGAACGCGGGGAGGCTCTGCGTAAGGAGTAGAGGGGACTTCAAGACCGACACTGAGGCAGTGCGGTCACGCGGCAGCTGGGGCCCTCGGCCAGGACCTGGTGCAGCCAGGGCAGTCGCAGTACCCTGTCACCAGTTTAAATAAGTGGGAACACCACCTTCAAGAGGGGCCGTGACTTCAGCCGTGTGGGGGGGGGGGGAAGACCCTAAACATCCAGCGTCAGGGCGCAACGGGAAAGGAGCTGCAACCATTACGTATTCATCCGCTGTAAGTCTGCAAGTGCAGTACACCTGTCACCGATTTCAATCTGCGGGGCATCATCGTCACAAGGAGACGTGACGACAGCTGTGGGGGGCAGAGACCCTACGCATCCAGCGCCGGGGTCCAACGGGGGAGGTGGGAGTTGCAATTGTTACACGTAAATCCGCTGCAAGCACAGTACGCCTGGCACCTGTATCGGTCTACGGGGCATTTTCTTCACGGGCGGGGAGCGACGCCGTGGTGATTCTTTCTATGCGGCGTGGTGGATCGTCAAGAGCTTTGGACGACAGCTGTGGGGGTACCTTCGATATTGCGTAGCTGGCTCATAACTGTGTTAATTAGTTCCGAACGGTGCCATGTAGGTCTAGAGATGTGTGGAAATTCCGTTGGGACGGCACCCTTTTATCTCGTTATAACTGGTCAGGTTTCCCGGCGATTGTGTAAAACCGGTGCAGGGTTGTTTGGAAGACCAGGACTATTTTTATCGTTGTTTAATTAGGCTGTAGCTATCAAAACTGTGTTCATGAGTTTCTTAATATATATTATATTATATTATACATCGACTATAACGTTTGTGATATCGTTATGTTGGAAGTAATTTGAATTGCGATCATATGCTTTGTTATATGCCGCTTGATCAATGAGAAATAGGGCTAATTTATGTGGAACAACCCCGTTAAAGGTGGAATCAATGGAAATGGAGTTTTGGCCGCTAGGAAACACGATTATTTTGACAATGGATCGATCAAACATGTATTCAATCATGTCATTATTTTTGTGATTGCTTTATTTGCAGCAAGGAAAGCTGTAGGGTGTGGTATAACCTTTTTACACCATAATTTGCATGAGTCAACTAAATAGATATATTCTTCATTGAAATGCGTTAGAAGAACGCTACTAGGTTTTGCCAGCTCCAATCGTATATTTACGCTGACATTATCTAATAGATAACTATTGCTATCGGTTACATTAAAGCTTAGTGGTCCAATCATATGTATATCAAGACGTACACTTTCTTGAATCCAAGCCTCATTTCGTTTTGATTAGCAAAATTCGCCGCAACGACGGTATCTGGAATGGGTGCTTGGAGTGATGTATACATCATATTCAACCCTTTATTATTTGGATCGTAGCTTTTCATGGATGTATAGGCGTTGAAATTATTTAGTAGTCCTGTATAACTGTTTCCTTTACACTGAACACCATTTAAGAATAGAGAATGACTTAGGAACATGCAATAAAAAAAAACATCAACGAGTGTGACACGTGCAGCGGCGGTCAACGCGCTTCCATCTGCATTTCTAACACGGATTTTCACTTCTGCAGTTAACGAGCTCAAGTCGAAAATTTCATTATCGGACCCGGGAATTTGAAATTCGATAAAGGAATCGGAAATTATACCATCATACAGGTTGCTGTTTGTACATAGATAATTTCGTTCAAATTGCGACTTGATAATTGATTCAATTAAATATTTCTTGTTGACGGAGGGAGGAAACATATCAATCACACCCATTTCATAGTTTTCCATAGGGGCTTCTAGCCCGCTCATGTTGAGAGATAATCCGCTATGTATGAAGTCGGTATAGAACCTCACCTAAAACTAAAGTTTATGGTGCATGTACAGTGGTATTTATTAGTAATTAAATAATGTATGGCACGATTCCATCTTTCTTCCATGCTTCTTTTTTGATTTAGGTGTTTTTGCTTGTTTTCTTGTGAACTTACCTCCAGCCATGGCTTTTTTTACAACATTCTTGAGTGTAGCAATCCCATATTTCTTGGTTGATTTTCACATATCTTTCTGCTCTGAGTTATTGTGTGCCATGTTTCGAGCCATATCGGTAGCTGCATGCAGTAAAGTTTTTCGTAGGAAGGGCAATGTACGTCGTACAAGACTGGCTATGGTTGAGAAGAATCCGCTTCTCCTCTGGTACGACATCGGACTTGTGTATCGATCAATATCATGTAAGCTTCCACCGCGTATTTTGTCACGTTTCGCGAATAAAGCTTCGTATTGTTTATAGGACGTATATGCATATACCACCCTCATGATTGCTAGTTACCAAATGACCTTATTTATTTCCAGAGTTATATTTATATGGTTCTAGCTTTTTTTTAAATGTAATAAGCATGGGCTCGATCCACCATCCTTGAATGGGATGATACCGCCAACACCATCTCGTAGATCGATGGAAATGAAATCAATATGACGACGCTGTAATTTTTTATATCTGACATGTGCACGGGTAAATGAATAAGATTTATTAATTGGAATAACATCAAGATTATTGACTTGCTTGTCGTTCATAAAGCTGCGTGAAATATCAGAGTAAACGTTTATGTAGTTTACATTATCGTTCACAAAGGACGTTTTTTCGCCTGCGGCACCTTCACTGACATTATATTTACACATCGTTCCACACATTAAATCAGCCAATCTCTCTCCAACAAAGTACCAATTCACTGTAGCTTCTGTATATTTGAATTGTGACATGTTTTGTAGAATGAAGACGTTGATTTTTACGCGTTGTGTGGCACTATCATATTCGAACAACTTGCCTTCATCTTTAACAATTCGTTTCCTTAACAGACTTTTTCTGACATTGATTTCTAGCTCGGAGATGTGTTCTTCCAATGTATTGCCTGAGATATTTTCGCTAGGAACCAACAAAGCAGTTTAATGCCCGACTTTTTCATCTTTATCATCGAAATAGTCTACATAAAATGCAATGTTGTATTGTTCATCGTGTTCTTTTATCTTGAACCAGTCATTATATAATATTTCTACAAGTCCTAAGCTCCACTCTCGCTGTAGCTGTATTCCTGGGTAAATGTTGTTAGTAAAACTTGAAGATGTGTTGTTTTGGTACAATTGACTGCTCTCCAGCGACGAGACATAAACGTAAAAGTTCTCCTGTTCCTGCATCCTGCACTGGGTCCTACGTCATACTGACAACAAAGAGCTTGTAGACAACAATATATACTCTATCTAGTTGGACAATAAAACATATATGTTCAATATTATATTTTTATATACATATGTACATATTTACAACATCTTAGGGAGAACTTACATGGTTACTTCTTAGAAACATTTACAGAATAAAACCTGAAGACGTGGATGTGCCGAAGACGGCCTCGCCGGGCTTACGTCTCTTCCAAGTTAAATCTATGTTTACATTAGAATCATCATAAGAGACACATCGCTTCCACTTTTTCTTACAACAGTTTCAACATCGCTAACTTGTTTAGGAATGTCTGGATGGTCATAGGCAAGATTTGTGCATGCATCAACATAGTAGCGCTTATTTTCAAATTTACTGAGGTAATTTTTAATAGTGAGCACAGTTTGAAGCTTGCATACTTGTGCGCGAATGTTGTGTATGGTTTAAGCTTTCTGGTTATGGTTATCTCTGTTTGTTCATGTCTGATTTTGGCTTGTGTCCGGCAATTGACACCTTTTGAAGCTGATTTTGTAACGTCGGACTCGAGTAACATACTATAACACTTTGGTTGCAAGCAAATGATTTCACTCGGGTAGTCGTTGGCTGTTTCACTTTTCAGTAGTCCCAGTTGTTCTTTCTTTGTCTCATCGTACAAGAAATGATCTTTGGGGTAGTTGGGAAAGTCCATGTATTCAGCCAGCTGAGGTTGCCGCATTTGCGTTTCAATATCGTCCACGCCTTTGAACTGGAGCACTAACGAGTCTGTGTCAGAGTAGATGAGGGAGACTTTGTCATCGTATTTGGGGTTCAGAGTGTCATAAAAGAAACTGTAGACTTTTACTTTAGCTTTTCAAGCACGTAAAACCCAACATGGAGTGGGTGAACTATTCGGACATTTTTCTGCTTGAGGATCATGATGACTGTTTCGGAGCCGGTGACGTAGCAGTTTTTCAGGCGGGGGTTGGCAGCGTGTTTTCTGAACTCGTTGGCTGTGCAGACGATTTTTGACTTTAGACTCCTGTTCTGCAGATTGAAAAGAAGCTTGCCGTATATAGTATACATGAAGAAGTTAGTAAACTCTTGACGTTTATGTGTATTTTTCATAATAAAGTTCTTGAAGATTGATTTTTGTTTGATTTGAAAAAAATTGATGAACCTTGGTCATTTCCAGTCCATGCCTGTGTAGTACTTGCAATAATTCTAGGGCCACGAGGTTGTCAGTTTGAGAAAAATAATTAGCAACCAGTTTTCGATCTGCTCGTTCCGAACCTGCTAAGAGATTTTTTGTGAAGGGTGAGACATCGTCCAAGCTGACTTCTTTGTGATGCAGCAGTGCAAAGCCAGGGGCGCTCACGAAATGGACGGGATCCAGGGTGTAATCGCGTGTCATGGTCTCCCTAAACTTTTGGAAAACTTCGGCCAGTCGCAGCGTGTCTATTAACAGACAAATTATCATGTAGTCACTCAGAGTCTTGCAGTTGGCTGCCGGCCACATTTCAATCACGATGAACTTGACGCCGTACTTGCTTGTGTCATAATTCAAGGAGACGGAGAAGCTAAACATTTTATCGGATTGTTTTGGTAACACACGGATATTCGAGAAGTTTGTGCCGTCCAATCCTCTTAAAATGAAGCGCAACCATAGGTCGATGCATTGTGAGCTATACAAGGCATACAACGCAATTTCTCCGTGATTCGGAAGTTGCATTCATGCACAGAGATCCAATAAAGTTACCAGATATCACTACTTTACTGGGCCCAAAGACGCCCTCGATGCAATGATTATGGAGGTGAACTCTTTTTCTCCCCTTTTCTTCAAAAGTGTCCTCGCAGCACTCACGCGTTTTGCTTTCGCATTATATTTTTAAGTCTTTTGTTTTGTGAGGACGGGTTCGGGTACAATTGTAAGGTAGACATATAATCATTATAGTTTACCAATAAATTCTTGACGAGATCCTTCTCCATCTCCTCAAGAGGGACTGAAGTCGAATCGATTATTTTGTACTTTACAATGTTGTGTCTTTATCCACTAGAACATAACTGTACATGCACGACTTGTGTATGCTAACTACATTGCGTCCCTCTGTTTCAGGGTCATGTATACTTTCACAGTCATAATAAGCAACAACGGGTGGGTTTATTGTTGCATGCATGGCTGAGAATTGGTACATCTCGCCTTCTTTAGGTATACTGATATTTTGCATTCCGGACGAACACAATTTTACGTGTCCAGCTTTTTTGCTTTAATCCATGACTTGCATGCAGAATGGACAAAAAAAGTTGTTTCACATGGTCGTATGTCTAAATGTGCGCATAAATGTAGTGAAACACGGTATGAGCGCGAAATGATTAGCATCTAAGATTTGAACAAGGTGGACTGTGCGTTCCTCACTGGCGTCTAAACCGCCTCTGTTAATACTGACAAGTCCATAACCTTCCTTTTCTTTAGTTATTTGATAGAGTCTGATGTTCAGATTACATTCCCTTTCTATGACTGGAAAGTCTTCTAAGGCCAGAGGTTTATTCAAGGCAAGTTTTGGAAATTGGAAGTACGCCTCTTCAAACGGGAGATAAGTATGCTCTGATTCACGTTTGAAATTTGAGAGATTTGTGTGTTATTTCAAGTGGAAATGGGCGATGAGGCTTGTGAGCACACATTATAAGTATTCTTTGTCTTGATGTTAAAAATGTGGAGACGGCCTGGACAGTTTTTGGGCCAAGGAACAGAATCTCGAAGACGTGTTGTTCCATTAACCTCTGTCTTATAAAATTTAAGCTCAACACTGGTTATAGTTTTAATGGACCAGCCACTGCCTTCTAGCTCCTGTTTCTCTAGTCTATTTTGTAAATCTACCAAGATATTCTCAATTAACTCACCTAAAAGTGTTTTTTTCGTTAGCACCCAGTCCTTGCTGTCATCTACAGATCCATCCTCAACTAGTTTGCTCATTTTAACATTTAAAGTGCATTGGAGTCTTTGGAATTTGCCTAATTTCAATGTAGCATGTGCCTCTAGCTCCTCATTTCCTAATGTAATCATGAAAGATATGTTGACATGTTCAGTGTATAGTATAAATTTTCAAGTGACAAAACTGTTTTCCAAAATTCCTTTAGAGGTAGGCGGGAAAAATATAGGCTCACGTGTCGTAGCCGAATCATCAGTATGCTGAACAGTGGGATGTTCCGAAGACGGAGCAGTAGGCTGAGTAACGAACCGTCCAACAGGAGACGGCGCCAATAATGGTGCCAACGCGGCAGTAGGCTAAACACTGGGTTGTTCTGGAGCAGTAGGCGGATCAGCAGCAGCAGCACCGGGTTGCGGGCTTGCGCTATGGCTTGCGGACATTGCGAGGCAAGGCTGCGAAGTTGCGAGGCTAGGTTGCGGACAGGCATCATTTCACTGTGGTCCACTTCCTGCATCCTCCAACAATGGTGGTTGATTCATCCTTCAAGAACAAACAAATAACAAAGTTGTTGGAAGATGGATCTTGATTAAAAGACTAACAAAGTTACAGAAAGATATCTTTAAAGTACTTACATTTCGAGGAAGGTGTGTTGCCGACAAGATCAAGAGCCAAACTAATGCCTGAGATGCAGCATTTGCCGTTTTATACAACGGTTGTCATACATTGCCAGATAACCATCAACAAAATGGTGGTCATATGCTGCCAGATGTACGACAACTTGGGATATCAAAACGAAATCAAAAAACAAAATTAAACCACAAGCAAAACCGCTATGTATGTTTTAACCTGTTTGCCTGCCTGTGTATAAAACTGGCACTCCATTGGCTTCTCATCCAGTAAACATCCTCCTCCTCAAGATTGAACATCAAATCCGAAATAATGGAGTTGATAAAAGTAGAAAATCTTGCAATGACCTGTAACCGGACTCTCCAGTGGTTTGATGATAGTTTTGTGTCAGCGACACTAACAGCATTTAAAGTTATCTTGTACATTTTAAAGATGAAAGAACAAGTGTCTATTCTAATATGGCAGGATTCGTCGAGTGTAGAGCTGGAATGCAACTCTGAAGAAATATCGCTCATTTTTGAATAGTAAATCAAAAATGCACAAGTCCAGAATTGTACTAAGTCCTGACTTTATAGTTAGATTCCTCAGTCGTGAGGTTATCATGCTGGATCGCAGTACATCTCAGCCCAAATCACTTGAGCGAATCTCGGAAGACAAACCTCTGACGATGGACATACCAGACAGCTCCTACTTCGGGCGATCCTCTGGTGATGATGTTCTTGAAGGAAGATCATGCTTATAATACTATAAATATAATGTAGAAATTTTACTTTGTACGCACTAACCTTTGTAATGCATCATGTCCGACTTTGTAAAAGTCAGTTTCTGTAGTCTGTGGCGAGTAGTAGCATGCTAGTCTCTGCCACGGTTGTCGAGGTTGCCATGCTTGAGGGCGCTGTCAAGAACTTTGCTGGTAGTGAAGTCTGTATACAGGGATCGGATGACGCTTGTATTTTGGGTTACCGTAAATAGGGTTGCCATGATAGTTTAGGCAATGAGCGGTATACCCGGCCAGCGGATAGCCCTGATACGGGTACTTTGCTGGAGGGGTATTGTACTGCGTCGGTCTGAACATGAACATTTTTTTTTATAATCAGTAGGAGATAACACAGTTTTTGCTCAAAGCTAGAAGCTATCTTGAAGAGAAAAAACTTGATCACAGAGTCCAAAAATATATGTAGACTTTTTGTCAAACATAAGCTAACATACATTATCATCCCTGAAGTTCTGGGTTGATCTGGCCTACTGCCGATCGAGTTGATCCCACGATCTGTTGAGTACAATAGTGATGAATTAACGAAGATAAAATCGCTTGCTGGAAAACACTAACCGCCGGAAGCCACATTGGCTGATGACAAAATGTCGAAGGTGCATATCTGAAGATGGGAATTTTTTAAACAATTATAAGTAATTTTTATATCATGACCAATCTAACTTTAGAGATGTAGAAATCGCCCCGATGATATTTACCTGATGTTGTGTGAACCGAACGGGTCCTTGATTTCAGCATGTCCTTGATGGAATACATCTGCAAAGGAGAGAAAAAGTATATAAAAATCAAGGTTAATTGACAAATAGTTGGTTGTGTAACATGTGTTAGCTAGGATGGAGACGGTTAGGTATAACGACATCAATGTCTTCAACAAACCCGCTCGATTGTTTGTGAGCGGGTTCTCATCCAGCTTGAAGAGTGTCCTAATTGGCAAATTAATCACTAAATACACTGATAGCTTCGACGAGGTGGTCGTTTCGAGTCAGAGCACTTACCCGTACAGAAACAAAAAAATATTAGAATTCATACAGACCAAGTCGCATTCGATCCATTGTCAAAAAAATGGAAAAGAAAACTCCTTGTCGTGTACGCTGATTTCATGTTTGAAGCAGAGTCTACGTATTATTGCAAATATATTTTGTCGAGGGCGCCACGCAAATATCAGTGCAATATAATTAAACCAATCACGCCTTCACTTTAATCCATTCCACCGTACAATATCTTTGAATACCACAGACTTTGATATTCTACGTATGGGAGATATAAATCAATTACGTTACTTTGGCAAAACATTCCTTTGCAAAAGACAAGATTGAATCGCTTATCTCCGTATATAAGTTGCATGTTGTGTTATGAGGTTGAATGATGACAAGATATTTGTATCATATTATTTTGAATAATGTTTCTATAACAAGTAAACAGGGTACTTCTCAAACGAGCATGAATAATGACTGCAATACTGTAACAAGAGCAGCTACAAGTCAAGGTGTATGATTAATATTGTGTAGCTGTTTTGATACCTGAATATGTATACAATTGCACGTACACAGAGGCTTATAATTGTGAGCGATTAAAATAAGCAAAAAGACACGGTGCGTTGTGAATAAGATGTGTATTCTACTGTTTCCACTAGCAGGAGGTGCCCTGATTCCTCAACTGGCTGCCAAGACTGACAATCTTACAAGAAGAAAAGCGCCATGCGCTAATGCGTGAAAATGGAATACTCTAATCAGAGAGCAGCCCCACCGTTCGTCAACCTCTGAGGGGCGTGTCCCCCCGGTTTATTAGCCCATAAGAAAATCATATACTCTGATACATACAGGGCTGTGAAGACAACAAAGAATAGACACAAGGCCAATTCCCAGCTGCTACCCTATACTGGGCATAAAACTGGTGATCTCGTTACAACATACATGCACAAATGACCCCCCATTTGACGACGGGTCTTCGAAGAATAACCAAATCCGAGGGCACACATCTTATTGCTGAAGGAAGTAAATTTCGGGGGAGGTTGGCCCTATCCAGCCGCTCGCACCGTGAGAAACCCCAAACTTTGTCTGCATATTATAAGCGTAAAAACGGAGTGTTATAACAGTAGAAAGAAAACA
This sequence comes from Gammarus roeselii, assembly GCA_016164225.1. Classification (NCBI taxonomy): domain Eukaryota; kingdom Metazoa; phylum Arthropoda; class Malacostraca; order Amphipoda; family Gammaridae; genus Gammarus; species Gammarus roeselii. The sequence goes on from SDVV010017816.1 coordinate 13,496, forward strand.
ATATGGGCACATGTTGGTCATTTTCACACAATCAAGTGATTCGAAACTCTTGATTAGAGCACAAATATCTGGACATGAATTTGAACAAGTGTTGCCGCTATAAAATATAATCTATGCCAGATTTGAGATTAGCATTGAATTAGAATGGTGAGTGTCTACTACAAACCAGAGGCTATTGGATCCTTCTCTAGCGCGGAGGCCTTACATCAAGGCGTGATGTCGAAAAATTCCTACGGCGGTCAAAGACTTGTGCAATATTTAAACAAGCTCCATTGAAATTTAGCAGACGCGTGATCACAGCTGCACGCATTGGATCGATTCTCTGTGCGGATGTTGCCTATATGAAAGATTATGCAGATAACAATGGTGGAATTATATATATCTTTATATATATATATACAAATATA
>SDVV010017817.1:0-13902 GCA_016164225.1 Gammarus roeselii
ATGATGCCTAAAAAGTGCTAGCAGAGCAAGAGTTTCATGGAATTGAACGGTAGGGGAGAACATAATAATAAGAATAAGAAATAGATATCTGAAAATAATAAATAAATGTTGATGAAATTTTTGTATAGTCTTCATCAAATATGCTCGTAGCTGATATAAGATACTCATGTCCTCTAGAAGTTTTATGTCGAGAAAAGCCGTATACATACCTTGACATAAAAGAAGAGACGGGTCATATTGCTCGCAGAAAAATGAAAGATAAGGGTTTTACATGTACGATCGAGTGCTGTTTCTATGAGTGTTCTATGATCACTTAAATATATATATGAATTTATTTATGTTTGATTCGGAATCAAAAACGTGCACAGCAATTTTCTAAGAAGCGAAGCTGATAGGGATGCCCCCAGCGCTCGCCAGTAACCTTTCTATCCTGCGCACAATATGGCAACCTCTGACTACAGTCGGTGATGGGCAGTTAGCCACGATGTGCCCAGCTTTACAGAACAGAAACTCCTAGTAATCAATCTAGGCGCCAGGGATGACGAATTCCGGAAGCAAGATAATTCCAGTGCCCTGAAACTGATCCCAGTGTATCTTTGCAACACCAGAACCTGTGGTCGGGGGAAGTGCATTTTTCGGTGGGCTTGGATATCGGGATGTTATGCTTCAATTTGCCGGCATAAATTTGTCGATTTATGCTCAATCTTGTTATTTGTTACTCCAAATTTCCTCATACTGGACAAGGATAACATTGTCTAATATAGAGAAGGATGGGAGGCCTCTCAAATCCTGCCATTGCAACGAAGAATACAAGACCAATACGGCCTTCGATTATGCCATATTTAAGATGTTGAACATGTTTCTTACAACACAGATACGGGGAAGGCAGCATTCAATCCCAAGAAGAACTACGAGAGGAATCTTGAATATCTCGCTCTGAAATATTTATTCAGGAACATACGTTAACATGTTAACGTAGATACAGGTTGATGATAATGACAAATGATACGCTACACAACTTGTCAATTGACCTTTACATAGGTCATGAAACGTGGGTTTAAAAATTTATTTAGGTGTAACCACAGGTGGGAAAATTACAAAAATACCTTGATACACAGAAAATATGTACCAAATCTTCGTCCTGTTGAACAGTTCTGGAGAAACATTTAAATAGTCCTAATATTCACTCATCAATAGTGATTGTAAATAAATACACATATATATCCTACCAATCAATAATTATTGTTGAGGACGCTTTCTATTACCCTCTGTTCTGTAAGTCAAGTCACTTGTAATTTGATTTGAGTTGGTTTGTCAATGGCGTGAATGCCCTTTTCTTTTGTCGTTGTGCATGCAACTGTACAGGTATATTCCTTGTTTCACGCTCATTTCTTCATTCTTTGAGTACGCCACTGTACAAGTGTACTCATAACTGCACGAACTTGTCTCTCATATCCGTTCCTGTGACTATAGAAGTTACTTCTCATTGCACGCTCTTCTCTTCCATGTTTGTGCATGCAATTGTACAAACCAACTGTTATGACTCTTTCAAATGTTTTTCCTGCACAAATGTAAGATCTCATGTTAACAGTGCAGTTAGTTTCATAATTGACGTCTTCGTGGGATGAACAATGTGAGAGCAATGTAACACACAACCCCATTTTGGACATTTTATATTCCCTTTTTTTTATTACAAGTCAGTTGAAACTGTAAATGGTCATGATTAAGTAAGTGTCAGTGACTGTACTAACTTCACTTATTTTTTTATCAGTACTTATTTATCTTGAAATGTCCCTCAACACTGTCCATCGGTTGGTATGAAGTAGAGGGGAATAGTCTCCCCAGCCTTAGTTATAAGTTAGTCTTAAGAATATCTGAGTAGCAAATGTTGCTTTCAGAGCAGCTCAGCTGACGAAGACTTGGTACATTTCATCTTTGCATTCTGATATTTCTTTATTTGTCAATATGATATTATACCGACATAAATAATAAGTCCTGAAATCTAGAGATGCTGCGGTATTTGCTGATGAACAATAAATAGCCATCAGGTCCCATGAGTATCAATCAATAGTTCATCTGGTGGTTGATTGATTGTATTAATCCTGATGAAAACAAGTCGTACTGTTAATTTTATTAACTTTATGATTGTATTATTGCTGATGGAAACAAGTCGTACTATCAACTTCATGAACTTTATGATTGTATATATTATAGAGATAACGTCATACTTTCAACTTTGTGAATTAATTATTATGTTTATTACAGTGATAACAGTCGTACTGTGAACTTTATAAATTTTATTATTGTATTTGTCATAATGATAACAAGTCGTACTCATAAATTTATGAACTTTATGATTGTATTTATCGTTATGATAATTTGTCGTACTGTTAACTTCATGAAATTTATGATTGTATTTATCATAATGATACCAAGTTGCAGCAAAAACAATCCACGTGTGTTTGACACTAAAACTTTGCTTCGTTAGCGCTGGAGGAATTGGAGTGCAAAATCATTTATATTAAAAAATTATTATTAAGATTCTTCTCTAATCATTCTAACTGATGATGTAATAATTTAACAGTTTGCACCAATGTCACTAACCTTTGTTACTAATATCGTATGTGACACCCTAGAGGGTTTTACCATAGCAGGTTCTTTTGATCTTTCCAAGCAGCCGTATCAAATGTTATCAAGAAGCAGTAGCAAATCTGACAAGTTGATCATAATTAATAAATTGAACTTAGAAAAGATCTCCAACATCTTTACGTACGGTGTCAAATTATTGTGTTCAGAGGAAGCTGAAATCATCTTAAGCTGGATAATACATTGGATAGAAATTACCTGTTTGTGTTTCACGTTATAATAAAGAATAGTGCATTATATGTTTTGACAATCGCTTCTGAAGCGCTCGCTAGGGGCAGACATGGCAAAGGATTTGTCCAAAGGATTTGAAAAAACGTTCAAATACCGTTTGAAATACTCGTCACAGTGGCTGTCATCCGGGTCTCTATTTTCTATAACTAAACTACCTTAATTCCCTATCCTCATAGTAGGTTAGTCTACAACTATCACTGCATCACCCTATAAGTACTCTAATCGTAAAGTCTTAATCTAAAACTTAGCGTCACATTGCTGGTATCTTCCCGGTTGATATCTTCTAATCCCGTTTAGGGACACTTCACGGAGCTACAACTCTACTCCCTACAACAGCGAAAAACAACTGCCCTATTTGATTTTCGCTGTTGAGCACGACAGTGCCCCTCCGGCAGTTGCCATGTGCTTCATTTATCTTTTCGCCGACCGGAAAGCTTAATGACAAATGTTCTTGACTGATGCATTAAACTATAATTTACATTATATCACATGAGAGGATTTACCATCGATCATTACTTATGTGTTTTACTTCATTCATATTTATTGCCAATCAAGATATTTAAAAAGCATGTAGCGCCCCCCGGCAAGCGAAAACGAGGGACAAGGCGAGAGAGGGGGTGAGGGTCGAATGTGGTCCCACGCCTCTTAACAGGCCAGGCATGCCTAGAAACCGCTGGACACATTCCTATGAACCTCACACACATTTATACGAATGGAATGTCTTAGTTTGCAGGGTATGAGAAATGTTTCCCACACATTCCCACCTAAGAAGAAGGCGTATTGACACTTATTATAACTGAGTGTCGATTCGCCGACAAGCGGTTAAGGCTGCCTTCCGAGTTGGTCGGGCAGCGTTTGGCTCGTTTGCACCTGTGGGAATGGGAATGCCCCTGGTGCCGTTGACGGAGGAATGCGCTTCGTTTCCACGCTCGGTGCTTAATTGATGTGGTGACGTCGAGTCTTGACTCTGCGACTCTGGTGAACTCTCATTGGGTTCCACCACTTGCACCTCTAGCGAGTAGAGCAGAGTCATCGGTCGACTGATGGTGCCTCCACGAGTTTTGAGTTTCACGTTTCTCACGTGACCGTTTTTACCTGCGTGGGTCTCGATGATCCTTCCCAGACTCCATAACAGCCTGGGGCCCTCGTCGTGTTTCTGAACTATGTCACCCACCTTCAGTACAACGATTTCCCTGGCATCCACGGCATGATGCCGCGGTATGGTTAGGTATTCTTTTTTAAACCTTGTCTGGAAACGATGCAGAACCTTTTCTGTAGACAAAGCTTGACCATCTTCACGATCCTCTCGAAGAAGCCTCCGAACCAAGGGGCCCTGCTTAGGGTTGAAATGCCACTTGCATTTGTTTTGATTCAGAGTGCTCCGTGCCCTGTGATGTTCTTCCCAAAACTGTAGTATTTTGGCGAAGCTCACAAAGCTCGACCCATTGTCACTAATTAACATTCGGGGATAGAAGCGACGAGCAGAAAAACGTTGAAGAGTTCTCAAGAAGGCTTCTGCAGACAGATCCTTAGCAACCTCCAAATGTACTGCCCTGGTGGATGCACACGTGTACAGTGCAATGTACCGTTTTTCAATTCGTGTACCCTCTTTCACTTAAAGGAAACCGGCATAGACCACACCTGTTACTGCGAATGGACGAGATTGACTCACCCTGTACCCTGGAAGGGGAGGGGTTGGTGGTCCTCGGTAGTGTGTCCCACGTTCTCAATGCACTGCATGCAATTCCTTATCGCTTCCTTCGTTTTTTGCCTAATCCTGGGGATCCACCATCGTTGAGGCAGGCTGGCTACGACGTGATTTATTCCCATTTGGTGCTTGACATTGTGTTCTTCTTCAATGATCATTTAGGTGACCCTGTGTTTGGTAGGTAGCAGGATTGGATACTTCACAGAGTCCTCAATCTCGGCCTCTGTGATCCTGCTCACCACCACTAGCTTCTCAGCCTTTATGCGTAAATTTAACTGCTTCATTAATGAAGTGATAGCCTTGGGACTTGGTTTGCGAAAGAATTTTATCTCCTTCGCAAACTCCTCCCTTTAAAGTTCTTTTACTACTCAATCTTCGGCCCATTCCATCTCATTGAGTGTCCATTTTTGTTCTTCACCTTGTTTCTTTGACCTTCTATTGTTCTTACCTTGGCTTTTCACATTCAACTTCAGACGCTCAATGTACCTCTTTACCCACCCAGAGGTGGTTATTAATTTTTTGAAAGTGCTACATCTGTGCTACACTTTGCACCTGTGCAGGACAGTTTTCCCACTCCTGATGTTCCATTATATTTTTTGGCCCAAGCCACCACAGGTGGCTCGACTTGAGCTTCCTCGGATTGATTCCTCGAGTTATCAAGTCAGCTGGGTTTTGACTTGTATGAACATAATGCCAATTAGCGTTGAGAAGAATTTTCTTGACGTCTGTCTTCCTGTTCTGCATGTAAGCTTTTAATGAGCCTGTTGAGTGTATCCAGCCCAGTGCCACTTGACTGTCTGACCACATGTATATAACCTCAACATTTACTTTCTTTTCATAGGCTTCACATTCATATTTTGTGAGCCTTGCTCCAAGTAGAGCTGCTGTCAGCTCCAGTCTGGGAACTGAAAGTGTCTTCTCGGGTGCAATCCGTATTTTTGCCATCAATAATGTGGCCTTACCTTCACTGACTCCGTATACAGCTTCTCCATATGCTACTGTGGGAGCATCTACAAAGGTGTGTAGGGTCATTGATTTTCCTATCTCAGAGTTGCGTTTGACAGGTATGTCACCCATCTTGGTGAGCTCTCCCTTCAATGTTTCCCATTTGTTTGCAATGGCTTCGGGGAGATCATCATCCCAATCTACCTTTGACTGCTATATTTCCTTCACTAGGAACTTGGCTATGATGGTGATGGGAGTCATAAATCCAAGAGGATCATATTGTGCAGCTAATCCTTGGAGAATGATTCTCTTTGTTGGTTTACCTGATTCTAACTCTCTAGGAGCCACCATCAAGGATTCCTGTACAGTGTCCCATTTGAGTCCTAAAACTGGAACAATGGGTCTGGCATCTGATCCACCTTCTTTCTGTCAATTCCTTGAGTTCTGGGTCATAGGTGGCCTAGAATGGACTGACAAGGCTTCCAGAGCATCGTCGTAGAATACGTAAAGATTGATGGACTGACAAGGCATCCAGAGCATCGTCGTAGAACACGTAACGATTGATGGCTCTCAGTTAACGTTGACTGTGATCATTTTGCGTATATGCAGCATGTGGGATCATTCAAGTTATTTGAATTGTCAAAATAAATACCACGAACAATTGATCCTTGTTACTCCCGCAATCAAAATACGAAGAACCCATTGCTGATGATTGGATTGTAAATCCAAGTGACTTTAAAAGTAAAACCCAACCAAAGCAATTATTAATGAAGACGCAAAGCTCCTCATAACCATACCTGACCTGTTTAATTCTACATAATAATGATAATGATAATGATATATTTGAAATCAAGATTACAAAGAATCAAATAAAATGCAATACAAATCAGTGCCAGCCTAAAACAATCCTGAATTCAAGCCCTTGGTTAGTTCTTCCAGACTATTCGGGCAGATTAAAAGCAAGTACACTAGTGTATACACACAGATTAGCGCACTATGACTATTTACCTATTCTGAAGAAAGTCCAGAAATAAAATATAATAATAATAATGATGGTAATAATCAAGTTCTTCAACATAGGCTCCAGTGAAAAACAGGACATAAAAGATAAATGCAATCCTCCACATAGGTGCTCAGCCTCATGCTATTGGTAGATACTAACGTTATCTAAAATCAGTTGTCGGATCCGACCTTTAAACAGAGAAAACGATTTGATATTTTTTAGAGGAAGCGGGAGGTCATTCCACACTTTGATGTTTTGGCACACGAGGGAAGAGTAACAGCGGGATATGTTTACCTCGGGAACATTTATATACTCGTTTGTAGAGTGACGAGTATTATGCAAATGGGTTGGTGAATTAGCACCAATTTTGTAAAAAAATATTTCAACCCAAATATTTGGGGAATGTTTGGCAGTGGGAGCAATCTTTAATTTTCGTACATCAATTTTAACGAAACTGCAGCATCGGCAGAGAGTGTTTTCACACATCTGTTCTGGATGGCCTGCAATTCAGCTAAATGGGTTCTGCTCGATGCTCCCCAACCCTCTACTCCATACGTCAGTATGGAGTACTGACGTATGGAGTAGAGGTTTGGTCCATACGTCAATGTATCATATGCTAGATACATTGTTTTCAGAGCTGATTTTGGAACAAAATCTGAAAGTTTTTGGGAACGCCAACAGATTTCGAAACTCAAAAAAAAAATGAAATGAAGTTGAACGATGAAGGAAAAATTTTCGTTAGTATAAATTCCCAAAAATTTAGCACTATTTACTAAGGACACAGAATTATTTCTAATCGTAACGTTTATTGGTTGACCTCTATTCCTATTGCTAACTATCATATGAGAAGTTTTTCCAATATTCAGGGACAACCTATTTGAGCATAACCACAGGTCCAAAGATGCTAGTTCTCTATCAGCCGCAGCACACAAACCAGGCAGGTTGTCACTCCGAATTACGCCCGTCGTGTCATCAGCGAAATGAATAAATCTAAGCTCAGGTGAGCAGGCCGCCATATCATTTATGTAAAGCAGGAACAACAAAGAACCAAGGACAGATCCCTGAGGTACGCCAGTTCTTATAGGGAGCTTATCGGAAATACAGTATCTAACCGAAACCAACTGTGTACGATCGGAGAGATGAAATTTAATCAATTCCAATGATAAGCCACGAATACCTAACTTGTACATTTTTTTATTAACATAGATTGATTTACAGTGTCAAAGACTTCACTAAAATCTAAAAAAAAATCAGAAGATATTTCTATTGTTGAGGGCATTCAGTCCAAGCTCAACGAATTCCAAGATAGCATCTACCGTTTAACGGCCTCTCTGAAAGCCAGACTGATCCTTGGAAATGATATTGAATCGATAACAATGATCTTTTATACATGACCTTTTCAAAAATTTTGCTTGGAAATTGTAATGTTGTAATTGTTCGGTAACTGCAAACAAGTCACGCCTACCAGATTTAAAAACAGGAATAACTCTACCCTTCTCAGAAATCACAGGAGATACTCCAGTTGAGCAGGATTGATTGGCAAGGCTAGATATCGCGGGAGCAACAATGTCCGCAACAGATATGAAAATGAAGCTTGCAATAGACTATAGGTGAAATCCATTACTTTTAAACGGATGGATAGCCGATTTAATTTCACCTGGGTCCATAGGTAAACGAACAAAGGGCTTGCAAGCCGCTGGGACGTAATCGATAGAGTCACAATTTACTGTGAGAATATTTGAATCCAGCTTTCCAGCATCGAGGTGAAATACACATTAAAATGATTTGCTATGTCGTGACCTGAATTAAAGTTTCCCCGTTGATGTTCTGGGAAATGTTAGACACGTGTGTGACACCGGGACGCAAAATTGAATAAATGTGATGCCAAGTTTTCCGGGAGTGAGTTCCTCGCATTTACTCTATTAACACTATCATTCCGTGGAATTCATTTCTTCACATGACAATACCAGTGCTATTACTGATGTGTGTTACCACTCTTAACTATAGTGTTGTTATTGCTTTTGTATGTGATGAAGCAGGCGCTGACTCAAAACAACGTCAATTTTCCCGAAATTGGAGCAGTCTGATTCCTTATCTGTTAGTGTTAGAACATAGAGGCTTGCTACTATTGTGTAGTAGAGGTCCATCAGTGGAGTGCCCAGGTTGAAGTCACGCCAGCTTTCGAACAAGGCCTGAAAAATATTCGTTTCATATTAAGTAGATGATAATTAAACCCTGTTGCGTGACGAATAACTCAGCTGCTAACCGCTTCATCAATGTAGACAAGAAAATTTATACTTCACCTCCATTCAAAGTAATTTAACTAATTTTCTTAAATAGTGAAAATAAACTCATAGGAATAAATAATATCATGGCATTTAATATGCACTTTTTCACAACCGTTTCATCTTTTAAATTAAATCAAACATTGCTAATTAGGTCATACATTGCTAATTAATTCATTCATTGGTAATTAAATCATACATTGCTGATTAAATCATATATTGCTGATCAAATCATGCATTGCTAATTAAATCATGCATTGCTAATTAAATCATGCATTGCAAATTAAATCATAGATTGCTAATTAAATCATACGTTGCTAATTAAATCATACATTGCTAATTAAATCATGCATTGCTAATCAAATCATGTATTGCTAATTAAATCATACATTGCTAATTAAATCATACATTGCTAATTAAATCATATATTGCTAATTATATCATGCATTGCTAATAAAATCATACATTGCTAAATAAATCATACATTGCTAAATAATTCATACATTGCTAATTAAATCATATATTGCTAATTAAATCATTCATCGCTAATTGAATCATACATTGCTAATTAAATCATACATTGCTAACTAAATCATACATTGCTAATTAAATCATACATTGATAATTAAATCACGCATTGCTAATCAAATCATACATTGCGAATTAAATCATACATTGCTAATTAAATCATACATTGCTAATGAAATCGTGGATTGCTAATCAAATCATACATTGCTAATTACATCATACATTGCAAATTAAATCATACATTGCTAATTAAATCATGCATTGCGAATCAAATCATACATTGTTAATTAAATCATAGATTGCTAATTAAATCATACATTGCTAATTAAATCATACATTGCTAATTAAATCATACATTGCTAATTTAACAAACATAACTTACACAATAACGATTACACTCGTGTTTTTTATCTACATATAAATAAATTTATTGTTTCAGTGCTTCTGGTACAACTTTCTTTAGTAAATTAACTATTAAAATTGACCTTAAAGATGAACAATCCCGCGATTCCGTGGACGACTGATGTCCATCACTCACCCGCATTTACCAGTTTATTTCAGACACACGCTCCCGTATTTCCGTGGACCGCTGATGTCCATCACTCACCCGCATACTGCGAAGATCATCTAAAACAAATGATCCCAGGTTTCCGTGGACCACTCAGCCCCATTCCTGAGGGCCTCGGGGCAGAAGGGAATTCAATCACGACAGTAATCGGCCTGGTAGTCCCACTCGCATTCCAACTCGAAGAGATGCTCGGGAAACTGCGTGAGACGGAATTAGACTAAATAGTCATGGACAATATGCATCTTAACAGAAGCAAATGCAATGAGGATTAATTGGCAAACATAATTCAAACTGGCGTCACATTCAAAGAGTAATGAATAGTAAAGCAAGAAAGGAAACATCGCCCGTCATCCTATAACAAGTGGGGGCGGAGCTAGGGGAGGAGGCTAGGTAGGTAGCATAGCTAGGTGAACGGTGCAGCCAGGTGGATAGAGTTTCAGGACGCCGCTAGTGGGGGCTAAGTTAGGTGGGAGGAGGCAGCTATGGGAGGGGTGAAGATGGGTGGGGCGTAGCTAGGTATGAGGGGCAGCGCAGGGAGGGAAAGAAACCCGATTTGTGGCCTTGGCCAGGGGGCGCATGGCTAAATGGAGGCGTAGCTAGTGGGGAAGGGACGCAGCTTTTTGCGAATGTATGTCTTGCATGCATTTAAAAAAATAATTACTTCGTGAGGGACCCCTCTCACTGAAGACTTTCAACACTTAATTCTCAAAATAAATTATTCACCAACATTTTATGAGGCTTGTTTCCTTCGACAAAATATTTAAATCGCACAAGATAATCGGACTACTTTATTTTCCATATTATTGATGACTTGAGAAATTATCTCCAGTACTAAAGGCTGATAAAAGTGGGCAGCCTGATGGGCAAATTAAGAAAGACAACAAACTGATGCGGACGAGGTCACTCGATGACTGCCAAAACATCACTGACGCACTGACGTACTTCTAGCAGGCAACCCGGAAGGAGGCAATACAAAATATTTAACAACATCATTACTTTCCTTGATAAATAGGAATGCCAGCATTTAAAATAAAAATAAACGGTTAACAAGTGTTGAACGGCTACGCTTATTTCACCTCATTCAGTATACAGACACTCAAGTACCCTAACATAGAGTACCCTGATACCGGGTGGTTGTAGGAAGGGACTCGAGCCCCACTAAAACATCGCTTCTTGCGATGTTTATACGAGTATCTCAACATTCACAAGGCCTCGCATTAGAAGAAGATTAAGTCAAGAAAATCAAGTTAATGGGACAAACAGTACTCTCAAATGTAAATATGTGAACGCTAGAAGTGTCCCAGACAAAATCGATGAATTGGGTATTCTTGCAATGATTGCTATCGACATAATATCAATCATGGAATCGTGGATAGAATTGAGAACCAGGCATTATTTAGGCGAATTTACTCTCCCAGGTTACTCACAATTTCACAAAGATAGACATGGCAGGGAGGGCGGAGGAGTGTTGTTTCTTGTGAAAAACACTACAAATATTAGAAGTCACTATTCCTAACAGCAGAAACGACATAGTATCAATCCAAGTAGTCGATAAATATATAAAATGTCAAATCACCCTTGTCTATCGACCCCCTATAAGCAAGGTTGCAGATGACATCGACCTTTACAACACCCTAGTCGATGTCGTCACAACACAACACAGTATTGTGCTTGGAGACTTCAATATCCCCGACATTGATTGAGAAACTAATGAATGCACTGACACCGGCCAACGTTTGATTGATTTTGCAGACGATAAGTTCATGAGCCAAATGGTGAAGACACCTATAAGAGGTAGCAATATTATTGATCTCCTGTTTTGTGTAAGCGACTCTCATGCCACGAACGTTGAAGTGGGCGAACCACTGGGAACTAGCGACCACAACTCTATACGGTTTTTGATAGAGCTCGAGTTGAAAATGTCAGCAAACTGCGAGAAAGTCCCCTAACTTTAGATTAGCTAATTTTGATGTCTTATAAGAGTCAATGACATCAGCAAATATAGTCCTCGGACTAAATGTCAATCAATTGCATAACAATTTCTTCCCGCGCAAGAACAAGCGAACAGTCGTCAATCATCCTAATAAAAGGAAAAGAGAACTGCAGCGTCTTCATCACACAAGACAGCAAAGCACTCGATAAAACAGAAACATCGACATGACGACATAGCCAGAAATGAATACAACATCAGCAGAAGAGATCTAAAGAGGGTCCAGAAATGTAAGCAAAAGTAATATTATAATGAAATTGCCGCTCATGCCAAAACTGATCCGGAACCATTTTTTAGTTATATTTCGAGTAAAAAAGTCATGATCTGTAATTGGTCCTCTTGAGAAAGACGTTGGTGAAATAGAAACGTACGACACCAAAATGTGTCTCCTACTTAATGAATACTTTTGTTCTGTCTATGCGTTGGAGAATCAGGATAACCCTAATCCGGAGGAAATAATAGCGGAAAGACGAATTGAAGCCCCCAACACGGTGAACTTACTCCCCGCCGAAGTTATTAAATATATAGATAAACTGAAAGTCACAAGATCTCCAGGTCCAGACCTAGTTCATCCCAGAATTTATAAAGAGACTAGAAACGAAATCGCCGAACATTTATCAATTTTTTTCACCCAATCTCTCACAAATGGCACCTGCCCCTCTAAATAGAAAAAAAGCCAATGTTACCCCAATTTTTAAAAATGGGGAAAAAAGAGTCCCGGCAATTACCGTCCAATTAACCCACGACACCAAATCTGAAATCGATATCATTTACCTTGACTTTCAAAAGGCCTTTGATAAAGTCCCTCACAAGCGCCTAGTTAGTAAATTGCACAGCATCGGTATTCGAGGCGAGCTTAACAACTGGATAAAATGCTGGCTTACGGACGAACGGCAGCAAGTTGTACTTAATGAAGCTTCCTCCTCTTGGGGTAATGTCACATGCGGCGTGCCTCAAGGATTCGTGTTAGGTCCAGTTCTCTTTACAGTATTCATTAACGATCTCGATAACAACGTACTCTCAAACATTAGCAAGTTTGCAGACGACACTAAGAAAGGAGGAAGAGTACAAACTGAACTAGGGTGTCAGCAGATCCAACTAGACTTGAACAAAATTATTGATTGGTCAGAAGAGTGGCAAAGGAAATTTAATGTTATGCACATAGGTCCTCATAACCTCAAACACGAATATTCAATGTCCGAAAAGAAACTCATTCCTGTCACCGAAGAGAGAGATTTAGGTGTCATCATTAGTAACAGCTTAAAAAGTAGCAAGGAAGGCAACAAAATGCTGGGTATGATATCCCGTATTATCTTGTACAAAAACAAAAAACAGTATGATCAAGTTATACATTGCATTTGTTAGACCTTATATTGAGTATTTCGTTCAATTTTGGTCTCCGTATCTTTTAAAAGACGTTATTAAATTAGAAAAGGTTAAGCGTAGAGCTACCAAACTCATCCCTTCGCTGCGGAATAAGTCGTATGAAGACAGACTACGTGAAGTCAATCTTTATTCGCTAGAGAAACGTCGAGTCAGAGGCGACATGATTGAAGTGTGGAAGATTATGAAGGGTTAGGAAAACGTCGACCGGGCGTGCCTTTTCACTCTAGCAACAAACGGAGTGACTAGGAACACTGGATACAAAATCGTTGGGAAACGTTTCTCACTCGACATCACGCACAATTTCTTCAAGTATAGAGTTGTCGAGGAATGGAACAAATTTTCAGCGGAGGTTGTAAACAGTAATACAATCGAAAAGTTTAAGTCGCGGCTCGATAAGCCCTACATAAATCTCCGTTAAATAACTAAACCGTTCCCTTTCCTGTTGTTATAGAGCAACAGAATTGGCACACGAAGCTCTCTAGGACGTTCTACTTCAGAACTAATCCTCTTGCTATCAAAAGGCTACCTAGTTTGCGCCAATAGGCCTGTTGTTGTCTTCCTACTGTTGTAAAAACTTGTAAACCACCACGCGAGCCCTCCGTCCGTCCGCTG
>SDVV010017818.1:0-13902 GCA_016164225.1 Gammarus roeselii
GTCGAAACAAAAATTTGTTGTGACAGAAATTTGTTGAGACAGAAATTTCTATTACCAGAAATTTGTGTGAACAGAAATTTGTGTGAACAGAAATTTGTGTGAACAGAAATTTGTCAAAACAGAAATTTGTCAAAACAGAAATTTGTCTGAACAAAAATTAGTCTAAGCAGAAATTTGTCACAACAGAAATTTGTCCAGACACAAACTTGTTGAAACAATAACTTGTCTACACACAAATTAGTCTATTGAGACAGAAATTTGTTGAGACAGAAATTTGTTGAGACAGAAATTTTCTGAAACAGAAATTTGTTGAGAGAGAAATATGTTTGAGACAGAAATTTGTTGAGACAGAAATTTGTTGAGACAAAAATTTGTTGGGACAGAAATTTGTTGAGACACAAATTTGTCCAAACACAAATTTGTCTTAACACAAATTTGTCCAAACACAAATTTGTCTGAACAGAAATTTGTCTGAACACAAATTTGTCTAAAGGCAAATTTATCGAAACCCAAATATATCAAAACGCAAATTTATCGAAATGCTTATTTATCAAAACGCTAATTTATCAAAACGATAATTCATCAAAACGCTAATTTATTGCAACGCTAATTTATCGAAACAGGAATTTTTTGAGACAGAAATTTTTCAGGACAGAAATTTGTCAAAAACAAAATTGGTCGGGACAGACATTTGTCGAGACAGAAATTTGTCGAGACAGAAATTTGTTGAAACAGAAATTTGTAGAGACAGAAATTTGTCGAAACAGAAATACGTCGAAACAGAAATTTATAAAGACAAATTTTATTGAGACAGAAATTTGTTGCAACAGAAATGTGAAAACAAAAATTTGTCAAAAAAATTTATCGATCAAAACAGAAATTAATGGAAACAGAAATTAGTGGAACCAAAAATGTCAAAACATGAATTTGTCAAACAGAAATTTGTCAAACAGAAATTTGTCAAACAAATTTGTTGTAACAGAAATTTGTCGAAACCAAAATTTGTCCAACAGAAATTTGTTGAGACAGAAATTTGTCATGAGAGAACATTATTAGAACAGAAATTTGTCGAAACAGAAATTTGTTGAAACAGAAATGTGTCGAAACAGAAATGTGTCGAAACAGAAATTTGTTGAAACAGAAATTTGTCGAAACAGAAATTTGTCGAAACAGAAATTTGTCAAAACAGAAATTTGTCGAAACAGAAATCTGTTGAAACATAAATTTGTTGAGACAGAAATTTGTATTGCCAGAAATTTGTCACAACAGAAATTTGTATGAACAGAAATTTGTGTGAACAGAAATTTGTGTGAACAGAAATTTGTCTAAACAAAAATTAGTCTAGGCAGAAATTTGTCACAACAGAAATTTGTCCAGACACAAACTTGTTGAAACAATAATTTGTCTACACACAAATCTGTCTGAACACAAATTTGTCGTAACAGAAATTTGTTGTGACAAAAATTTGTTGGGACAGAAATTTGTTGAGACAGAAATATGTTGGGACAGAAACATGTTGAGACAGAAATTTGTTGGGACAGAAATTTGTTGAGACACAAATTTGTCTAAACACAAATTTGTCCAAACACAAATTTGTCCGAACACAAATTTGTCCAAACACTAATTTGTCTAAGCACAAAGTTGTCTAAGCACAAATTTGTCCTAACACAAATTAGTCTAAACACAAATTTGTTCCAACTCGAATTTATCAAAACCCAAATTTATCATAACGCAAATTTATCGAAACGCTAGTATATCAAAACACTAATTTATCAAAACGCTAATTTATTGCAACGCTAATATATCAAAACAGGAATTTGTTGAGACAGAAATTTATCAGGACAGAAATTTGTCAAGACAGAAATTGGTCGAGACAGAAATTTGTCGAGGCAGAAATACCTCAAGGCAGAAATACATTGAGACAGAAATTTGATGAGACAGAAATTTATAGATGCTAATTCATCATTTATCAAAACGCTAATTCATCAAAAAGCTTATTTATTGAAACAAGAATTTGTCTAGACAGAAATTTGTCTAGACAGAAATTTGTCTAGACAGAAATTTGTCTAGACAGAAATTTGTTGAAACAGAATGGTGTTGTAACATAAATTTGTTGAAACAGAAATTTGTTGAAACAAAAATTTATCAAAACAAAAATTTGTTGGAACATAAATTTGTTCAAACATAAATTTGTTCAAACATAAATTTGTTTAAACATAAATTTGTTTAAACATAAATTTGTTTAAACATAGATTTGTTTAAACATAAATTTGTTTAAACAGAAATTTGTTGAAACAGAAATTTGTTGAAACAGAAATTTGTTGAAACAGAAATTTGTTGAAACAGAAATTTGTTGAAACAGAAATTTGTTGAGACAGAAATTTGTTGAGACAGAAATTTGCAAAAACAGAAATTTGTATAAACAGAAATTTGTTGAAACAGAAATTTGTTGAAACAGAAATTTGTTGAAACAGAAATTGGTTAAGACAGAAATTTGTTGAGACAGAAATTTGTTGAGACAGAAATTTGTCGACACAAAACTTGTTGACACAGAAATTTGTCGTTACAGAAACTTGTCGGCACAGAAATTTGTCAACACAGACATTTGTCAACACAGACATTTGTCAACACAGAAATTTGTTGTCACAAAATTCGTCGACACGTAGAATTTGTCGACACAAAAATTATTGACAGCGAAAATTTGCCGTCTCGTAAATCGTTGACAAGATTTTTGCCAACCCAAAAATTTGACAACACAAGAATTTGTCAACAAGAATTTGGCGCCACGAGAATTTGTCGACACAAGAATTTGTCGACATGAGAATTTGCCGACACAAGAATTTGTCGACACAAGAATTCGTTGACACAAGAATTTGTTGACACGAGAATTCCTCGTCACGAGAATTCGTCGACAGGAAAATTTGTCGACATGAGAATTAGTCGACACAAGAATTTGTCGACACGAGAATTTGTTGATACAAGAATTTATCGACACAAGAATTTGTTCACACGAGAATTTGTCAATACAAGAATTTGTCAACACGAGAATTGGTCAACACGAGAATTGGTCAACACGAGAATTTGTGGACACGAGAATTTGTCAACAAAATTATAGACACAAGAATTTGTCGACAAGAATTTGTTGAACCAAGGATTTGTCGACAAGAATTTTTCGACAAGAATTTGTCGACAAGAATTTGTCGACACAAGCATTTTGTCGATACAAAAATTTAGTCGACACGTCAAATTTGTGTAAACCATATTTGTTAACACACAAAATTGGCCGACACATCAATTGTAGACACAGAAATTTGTCAACACAGACATTCGTCAACACAGACATTCGTCAACACAGACATTTGTCAACACAGACATTTGTCAACACAGACATTTGTCAACACAGACATTTGTCAACACAGACATTTGTCAACACAGACATTTGTCAACACAGACATTTGTCATCACAGACATTTGTCATCACAGACATTTGTCAACACAGACATTTGTCAACACAGACATTTGTCAACACAGACATTTGTCAACACAGACATTTGTCAACACAGACATTTGTCAACACAGACATTAGTCAACACAGACATTTGTCAACACAGACATTTGTCAACACACCCATTTTGTCATCACACTCATTTAATCAACACATAATTTGTTGACAAAAAAAATTTTGTTTACACAAAATTTTGTCAACACAAAAATTCTGTCAACAAATAAATTTGTTGACACAAAGCTTCTGCCGGCACACAAAATTTGTCAACACATGAAATTGGCGACAAAATTGTTGACACAAACAATTTGTCAACACAAATTTTGTAGACATAGAAATTTTGTCGACTGACAAACAACTTTGTCAACACCCAAATTTTGTCGACAAAACCTTTGTCAACAACATAAATGTCGCCAACAATTTTGTCTATACAAGTTTTGTCGACGCAAATATTGTCAACAGATAAAATTATTGACAACAAATTTGTCAACACACAAATTTTGTAGACACGTGAATATTGTAGACGCACAAAATTCTGTCGACAAACATTTTGTCAAAACAAAATTTTGTCGACACAAAATGTACATTCACACAAAATCACCTCAGTGACAGGCGGCGATCACGAGTCAGCAGATGATCGCGTCACAGGCTCGCATTGTGCCCAACAATGACCTCATTACCGAGTGCCTACAACACTACGGTTCCTTCGGAAGGTCAAGTATCCAGGTCAGTTAAGTGCAACGTAGACCTCAGCCATGACAGCGCCTCCAGGCAATCCTACCTTTGAGGCACGCAGGAACAGATATCGTGCTACGGGACAGAGCCTCCCAATTAAAAGGAGCTCGACTCTGGGTCGAATGCGCACTTCGCGCCTTACATCAGGCTGCCATAGAGTCGGGGCCCTGAGGGAATTCGCTAACGCACCGATCGTTCCCCCACATGCTCACTTCGAGACCACTAGGGGCAAGACAGCCTTTTCTTTCAGACACATCCCGGCAGAAGTATGTACGAAGGATCTCCAGTTCCGCGCTCAGGTGGATTAGACTCTGCGCGGCTAGGTCCTCAGCGCGTCACTGACGGGTATTCTTGCTCGCATCCGTGATCCTGTCTTACGGATGGCACACAAGTTCCTCGCAGTCACTGCATTGTTCGTAAGAGCACTCCACCCCGCTCCAAGTCCTCAGGTGACTGGAAAGCCGGACCGCTCCCCTTCCCGTAAGTACTAACGCTCTTCCGGCGGTCCTTAGGAGTCACCAAGTACACGAGCGCGAAGCCACGCCTTGGGTCAAACACTTCTTGTCAATAAGTCTCTTTGAGAGGGAGCCAAGACCCCTTCCTCTCGATTACACTGTCTCGCACCGACAACACGAGAGCGTTCTCAACCCCCTCGTGTTATACTTCCTGTGCAAAGGCGTAATCACGGCAGGGCCCAAACAACCAGCTTTCGCATCTCGTATCTTTGCGGACCCCAAGGCTTCGGGAGGGGATCACCTATTGATCGACCTCTCAGAACTGAACAAATACATCCCGATAACCGCGTTTCGAGGGTCCAACCTGCAACGAATAGAGCGGTGCTGAAGTCCCCTCTCTGTTTCACCAAGTTGAACACCAAGGAAGCTTTCCCATACGTCAACTAATCCCAGGTTCCAAAAGTTCCTGGCCTTCAAACGACGAAGCCAACGGTACCTTTTCTCGGCCCTCCCTTTCGGCCTCAACCTGGGAACAAAAGTCTTTACAACGATCTCGAAGCTATCCCTTCGCTTGCTCCACCAGCAAGGGATAGCTGCGGCCTTCTACATCGACGACTGACTGCTCCAGGCACCGACGGCACATCACTGCTGGCGCACCTCCCAGACGACCAGCGACTTTCTCCTCGAGCTCGATTGCCACGTCCACCTGGGGAAGTCTATTCTGGAACCCACCCAGCAGTTCGACTTCCTGGGGGTAACACTCAATGGAGAGACCGGGCCCATCACTCCACCTCACAGCACATTGACCGCCGCAGGGACATGGCCACGGAGATACTTCCCCGCAGAATTATCTCGCTTCGACAGCATCCGAGTTCCCTCGGCCTTATGAATGAATGAACACCTTACCTACGCCATGCTCACCAATTCCTCAACGGAGTGGTGCTCGCAGCACGATCCCTGCGCCTATCCAGAAAGACCAGCCATCTCAACAATCCCTACCGCCGCGCGGCACAGAACTGGAGCAGCGAGGCTTTTCTTCACTACCACGTCCCGCTCATAATTATTCCCCCCAAGCACCTCCTGTGGATGAACGCATCGGGCGACGCGCGGGGGCTGTATGCTGCAGCGACCAGCAGTCTTACGGCCGCTGGTCGCCATTGGGATGTATTCTCCATGTTACGTCGAAGGAATCGCCGGCCATCGTACATGCGCTGCGGGCACGAGCTCATTGACACCACAATACAATCCGCGTGTTGTCAGACAACAGGGCGGGGGTAACCATGATGAACCACTTGAGCTCCAGCAAAGCCTCGGCACGGTAGAATTTTAGAGCACAGCTCCTAAGATCCTCCAGCGCTGTCACCTCCTGCTTCTTGCGACCTACCTTCCAGGATCGCAGAACATCTGGGCCGATCCGCTCTCACGCCTCCTACCAGTAGAAAAGGAGCGGACGCGGACGCCTCGCCTTCCTCTCTGCCCTGCGCGGGACTAGGCAAATAGACCTCTTCGCACAACCAGGAAACCACAACTTCTCACCTTTTGCAGTTCCGTTCCATCGCCAACGAGCATCTTTCGTGGTTTCCCTCCAATGCGACTGGACTCAGTGAAGGAAAATAAACCTGTTCCTTCCATACATCCTGATCCACCAAGTGCCCCACAAGCTCGAGACGTACTGCTACAGCGGCGTCCTCGTGGTGCCCGACCATCCCAACGCACTGTGGGGAGCCCAAGGTTGCCGCGTCCTACAGCGATCTTTCACCCGCCCTCGACGTATCCACAGCGCGTCGAAGGCAGGGACGTGCCTCTAACATCACGAGCGAGCCCTATCGAGTTATCTCTCACATTTTTCAAAACGGTGCTCACCATCAAATACAATAGATCGCTCGCGGACATCTTAGTCAACACGCACAAGCAGTCCACACAACGCCAATACCAAAAGCTGCTGGACTCGTTTGCAAGCGAGGCTACGCACCACAAAGGTGAAGTCCATCAACCAGTCCACCTCCTTCCCGTTCCTGCACTTTTCCGGCAAGTAAAAGCAGCTCGTTTCTCGTACAGTTTTGGCTTACAGGAAGGCACTTCTTTTGCCTCTCTTTCATGGGTTTGGCGTCACGACCCGCGAGGCGATCTTCAAGGAACTGGAAAAGGCCCAGTTTCACGAGATCCCACCACAAAGATCAGTTTCGTGCCGCAATGGAAGCTGGACCCGGCTCTCGATATGCTCGCCTCCCCTTGCTCCACTGCTCTGACAACGTCAGTATTGGCGCTCTTTAAGAAGACTCTGTTGCTCGTCGCTCTCGCAGCAGGAAACAGGGTCTCTGAAATTGCAGCAACGGCACGCACGGGACTACATTTCTCCAAGAACTGTCCATGCGCGCTCGTTCGAACCGCTGACAAGTTCCAGTAATTCAGTACTGGAACTTGTCAGCGGTCCGAACCACAACACAAACGCCACCGCTCATCTCTATCGCCTCACTGCTGCCGGATGTCCGGGCACATGGCCTGGGCTCTAAGACCATAATCTACGCTTACGTAGCACGATGTCCGTCGAACGCTGACTTGTTGCTCATTCATCCTACTTCAGGCAAACCACTCCAGACATCATCGGTGGGGCATTACATCTGCTCGTTTATCAATGAAGCTACACCGCATACCTTCACTAAAGCTCACGATGCCAGAAAATCTGCCTCATCTCTCGCTTGGACGCGTGGGGATCCCTCTCCAAGACTTCATATCCAAGGAGTTCTGGAAGTCGCCCCACGTATTCGGGCACAAGTACCTAGTTGCAGTGGGGAACCCTAACCAGCCTTGCGTCTCACTGACAACCAGGTGGATAGTCCCTCTCGCGTCATGGGTTTGTAACATAACGCTATCTAATGCCAGAGACTTTGGTGCATATTATAGGGTACGTGTATAGATTATCTTACCATATCGTTATGAAGTACTCAACGCTACGGCTCTAGGATAAGGATTAGGTCAGATTACTCCGTATATATTCACTTTATCCGACTCCCTGTACGGCAAGGTTACCATATTAGCTATGGTGCACATGGTAGATACTTAAATATTGAGGATACTACTGCCACCACCTAGCTGTTCATTCACACTCATACTGGAAGGCAGTATATATTGATGTACAGAATAACTATTTAGATGCTCATACTCTAGGTCTGCTTATGGTTTGGCCGTGATGAGCGAATATATTGGCTGTCGTAGGCACCAAGCTATACTTGTCTTGGCCTATGGTTGCAGTCATTACCACAATTTAGACAAATGTGTCATCATTCCCTTACACGGCAAGCGCTTCTTTGGGAACACCCAGTTTAAGATGTAGCCGATCCATCCAATTTCTGTGCTCTTCTGGCATCGGCTAGCTTGGCTGATGGCTTTGGCCGATGGTATTTTCTATGCTAAACCATATGGCTTATATGAAGTGGAAGAGAATATAACTTTTGTTAACTAGATTCTCTCGATGAAAAGCTATTTCTCTGTAATGTAGTAATAGCCATATGGGGCCTCCTCCTCCCCTTGCTATATCAACAATACACTCCTTACGGAAAGCAGCTTTGCTAGCCCTCATGAATGATGGAGCTTGTCGGATCTTGCTTATATAGGTAAGGAGAGGGTTGAGGGTTTAGGGGTTTAAGCTGGCCGAGACAGCGAGAGGCGAAAGACGCCGCTGTACCTAAAAGACATTTAGTCCCCCAAGCGCAGGAGACGTGCCACGCTGTACCTAGCAGACATTTAGCCAGATTTTTACATAAAAACTCTGCGACAGTCGAGGAACTAAAAAGTTTCGAAATTCTCGAGTAAGGTTGAAAGACACAAAGGTCTAAAACGGTTGAAAACCACGTTCAACGAATGTAAGCAAGATTATCTCGTAAATAAGTCTCTGTAATGTTTTCTTTTCAAGATCCATTCGAATAAAAAGCAGAAGCGCAATGCTAAACCATATGGCTCTTGCTACTTTACAGAGAAAGAGCTTTATATCGAGAGAATCGAGATAACAAAAGTTATAATGTTGTTTGATGGAGTGGGGCAGTTGAATTTCGGCAAGAAGGTGGTGATCATTTTCGGTGTGATTTTTGGTGCGATTTTTGTTTCGACCACACAGTATTGAACGAGTCCGGTGATGAACTCATCAATCTCCTCCTTCGAGAGATCCTCAGTGTTATTCAAGCATGAACTCGTGTAGAGATTCGGGTGTGGAATGGTTGTGCATGACTTCTGACATATTCTGGTCTTGGAGAGCATAGTGTCACTTTGAAGTTTCGTATTCACTCTAACGGTGAATCCTTCGTCGTCGCTGGTGGTGATGCTTTGGACTGGACTGCCAGTGGTGGAGCCCAGATCTTCTCGTAGAGTTTAAGGACAAATAGTTGGTTTGTCCTTGGGGTCGAATGCGATTTTCGTATTTTCGAAAGATGAGAACGGTGTTGGACAGATTGGGTTCAGCAAAAGGCGAATACTGCTTCTCGGTTGTTGGTCCGGTCGTCCTCGGCTGAGGTGGCGCTGGTCGTCATGGAGAGGCTGACGTTCATGGCTGTTGGAATCTTGATCTTCGTCACACCGGAGGGGAAGCTGGCTCTTCCTGAATGGGGCTTCTTCCTTCCCCCCATCGGCCCCCTGAGCCCCCTGAGCCCCCTGAGCCGATGGGGGCTCACTCTTGATGGCTTCATGACCGGCTATACCGATTTTACAATTAAATTTAAATTTACACCATCAGATATAATGCAATCAAACGTGCGGTTCAAAGTCCCAACACAAACTAGGAACCAACCTGTGCTATCTAGGGGGTTCTATGAAACAATCCGTAAAACGTGGGAAAAGGAAAAGCGATAATTCCGTAGTGGATTGAGCGTTTGCCTTCAACATCAGGAAGGGTGAGTTTGAACCCCACTGCAAGAATCATTGGTCTGTGGCCGGAAATGGCACCATGGACAGATTAGATGAGAGTGACGATGCTTTCTAGGGCGCTGTAGCCTATATCCGTCTGGAACCTTCACGTTAACCCAGCAAATATTGCTGCATCAAATAATAGTCTGTTTTCGGCTTCTTTGCTTCGGTTCTTGATATGATAAAGTCACTACAATTGTTAGAGAGGTCAAGGAAGTTTTCATTCGAAATGCGTTTGGAACAGTGATCCTCCGGAATGGAGGTATCTGTCTGCAGGTAAGATGAAGTATGATCACTTCACACCAATTAGATTTCACTTAAGAGAAAGGTTTTTCGAAGGTTTCCGAAAAGAGGTTCCACACTTATTTGCTTCCCAGGGAACTTAGCAAATAGGGCCCAGGAATGAGCTCCTGGGAAAGTGGGTGCGCCGTCCTGCCGTCCAGGTTGGGCACTCTGCCAAGACATGAGCGACAAAGAAAACAAGGCAGTCCATGCAAAATGGAGTCGGTGACGTCATCAGATGTTAGAGCATTGCAGCTCACTGCACCGTCCGTCCAAAGCGCTCACAAAAGGGAGATCAAGACTAAAATAAACAAGTGTTTAATTCGTTCACTTCCACATCGTCCTCCCCCATTGCCCTCACACACCTTCTTGGGGTAGATGTTGAAGATCTTAGCAGCGTTGGTGGAGGTGACGGCCACGAAGCGGCAAGGGTCCATCTTGCCTTGCGCAACGCCCTTCTCCCAGATGACGGACATGCGGTCCTCTACACCGTTAACGCCGTTAGGGATCTTAGTGAAGTTGTCTTTCCCCAGGGCCTTCTGAGCGCTGGAGAAGGTGCAGTTGTCGGTGCCGGTGGTCTGAAGGTCTCCACTGTGGGGTGAACGAATCTTAGCGAATAGTCAGGTTGGCAATGTAGAGAAGACTCAAGGTCGCATCTCAAAGGAGGCCGCCACATTGGTCAAAGTGCTTACGAATGGAGTGGTCATGGGTGAATGCCCGGTACATTAGGAGTAATAAATGACAACAACGATAGTAAAGATCAATTAATGATCGAGAACAATCAACATGGCTAAACACTATGATACCCTCGCCTATAACAGCACAGCATTGTTTTTGATTATTCAATATTTGTGCGATGCAAAAGACCACGTATGTCTTTCATTCTCATTAAATATCATCAAATAACTGGATTTGAATAAAGGTAAAGACTAATTTGCGCAAACATGTATTGAAATGAGGCGCACAACCCATTCTTGCAAGTGAAATCAGTGTCCAATTCTTATATAAGAAATACAAAAATAAATACCACAATCACGTACTAAAATAAACACAACGTTTCTGAAATACACATGAATTAAGTAAAGGAAAAAAATAAAACGAAATGATTTTGTGTTGGCAGAGCATGATGGACTATTTTTCCCCCTAAAATATATAATAAAGAAAGCATGACCATGTATGGAAAATAATTTGAACGAACTGCTGTAGACTAAAAAATATAGAGCTAAGCTGTTTAAACAAAATCGGATAGCAGATTAATTACTCATGCAAGAGAAAACAATTATAAATGTTGTCCGATAAGAAGGTGAATTCGGTCAAATCAAATGCAAAATAAAAGCAGACGAGTCCCCACAAGCTGGAAAGACGCGAAAAGGAAAACAATATTCTGTAAATACACCACAAAAAGTAAACTTTCATGAATTCTGAAAATAAAAACGACATAATTAAAATGAAATAAATGCATTGCGGCCTGCAATGTAACAAAACGTAGTATTGGGACAGAGGAACCTTTGGGAAGAACGTAAAAAAGGGCATAAACCCTGAAATAAAAAATATAGCATGACAAAACGGTGGAGTGTAGGTCTTACGCCTCCATGAGGAGCATCAGGCGGTCCCCATTATTGTGGTCCTTCCTGATGGGGGGCGACACGACGTGACCCGCGGCGTGGCGCCAGCACCGACTGCTGTGGTGGCGCCCATCGGTGCCGCAGTAGGCCGGGAGGGTCTCGCCAAACACAGGCTGACCCGCCCGCCTCTTCTCGCCAACTATCCGACCAGCCTCACCGCTGGACACCTTGCACAAGTACAAGGGGGCTCCCACCTGGCGGGAGCAAAGGCAGGCTAGGGGTTGGAGAATGGCACAGCGGGGGATGAAAGAATTGTATTGTGCGCCGAGTATCTCCTGACGAACCCTGCAAGAGAAATATGAAGCTCTACCACCTCAGTGGTTACGCAAAAGCTCGTAGGGGGAAGGAGGAAAGGTGGTTCAATGAAGGAAAATTCCCGTACCATGTCGAGATCTCCGTTTGTATGGGAATGCAAGTCCTTCCACCGAAGGGTGCTACAGAATATCTTATTACGGTAGGCTGTTTCCAGAGTTGGGAAATTGCGGTATGTAGGTACAGATGATTCTTCGGATTCGCATGCGCTCACTTTGAAAAAAATGATTCAAATAAATATAGTAAAAGAAATATGCCCAAACCCTCATGTGGTGAGCAGTGCGCCTCCACTGTATAGCACATGTGACACGCTTGCGCACACAAGAAGAGGTGTAGCGTCCAGGACGGGGCGTTAGAACACACAAACCAGACTGCACTATTAAAGGTTCATAAGTAGAGCGACTCTGAAATTCACAGTTTTGTGTGAACCTTTCCGTACTTTGCCAGAAGGTCCATCAGATAACCCGGCGTGGTGGTGTCGGGCCTTAGAGGCGGGCCCATCACGAAGGCGGCAGCGTGTCGCCAGCATGAGTGCCAGTAGTGGGTGCCCGTGATACCAAGCGAGGCTGCAATGGGCTCCCCAAACACGACGTAGCCCGCCTTACGCTTCTCCCGGATTATGTCTGCTGCGGACTTGGACATCACGTGCACTACGTACAGAGGACAGCCCACCTAGTGGCAGCGGGTGACGGAAACAAATGAGGATTAACGAAATAAAATTATACACCAATATGATTGGAAAAAATAATCAAAAATTAAAATAAATGTTGCCATTAGTAATCGGATGTTGCTACAGGAATAAAACGAGGCATTTGCAAATGTGTGAGCAAATCAATTATAAAAGAAATGGTACTTAAAGAAACATATCAACAGAGAAACTAGGTAAGGTTAACCCTTACCTTTAATTGCTTGACGAGATATTCGCGACTGTCTAAAAACTAATGGGGGCAGGGCGCTAATTACAATTATCATTCAAACCAACGAGGATCTTTCAAGAAAAAAAAGCAGGCAATTCATTGGTTGACTTGATCGAACTCTTTTAAATTAAATGAACTTAGCACCACAGTCTCACCGAACATACAAGGCATCACCGGCTACAGTAATCCGAGAAAGTCATAAGGCTGCAGTGCTTGGCGCGTCGAGGGGGATGGCCCGATGACATGCCTCCTCCTTTGCCAATTTTTTTTTCATTATGTAAAAAAGGTCTACAAAACTATGCATGAACGCACATATTTGTAACAAAAGCACGGCTCTTCCCCCATTTAGTTGTGGCCTCCTCATCCAATAAATCCTGGGTGAGCCACTGCATGGATGACCAAACTAAAATACTTACAGGGCTCAGAGCTAGCTACAACAACATGGCGAGTCTGAGTATGCGCCATCAATCGACACACAGGGCAACAGCGCAGTTGTCCTATACACAGGTGCATTGAGAGTACATAGCAGTAGCGAGCACCCACACTCACCTGGTTGGCAAGCACACACGCCCTGTTGGTGGCCTCGGCCTCCACCTCCTCAGGTCTGCTTAGCTCGTGGCCCTCCGGACCTGTGATGCCCTGAGCCAGCAGCCTGCGGGAGTTCTGGAGGAGAAGGGGAGGATAGGGCAAGGAGGGCGTGATTAGAGAAAGAAAGCTCTGAAATATGCCGCAGTGGTTAAATGGAGCTCGGAGAGTTAGAGAGAATTCTGGAGAGGAGGCAGAAAGAGCCAGCTTAGAGGTGAATGGGGGAGGGGGTCACTGTTTAGATGAGCTCTCCCTGTTTGTTGCTCTGACAATAATGTCGAACTTCTTATACAGGAACCTTTCGTTAATCGGCGCAGGAAATTAATGATCATAGGAATTGTTGGTCAATGTTTGTCACTCCCGTAACCTTCACAGTCACTCCCTGTGTGCTCACTAGTCAGTCACTGTTCGTCACTCCCGTAACCTTCACAGTCACTCCCTGTGTGCTCAATAGTCAGTCAATGTTCGTCACTCCAGTAACCTTCACAGTCACTCCCTGTGTGCTCACTAGTCAGTCAATGTTCGTCACTCCAGTAACCTTCACAGTCACTACCTGTGTCCTCAATAGTCAGTCAATGTTCGTCACTCCCGTA
>SDVV010017819.1:0-13901 GCA_016164225.1 Gammarus roeselii
CCAGTGCTTAGAATAGACCAGTGCTTACAGTAGACCAGTGCCAAGAGTGGACCAGTGCTTAGAGTAGACCAGTGCTTACAGTAGACCAGTGCTTACAGGTCACCAGTGCTTACAGTAGACCAGTGCTTAGCGTAGACCAGTGCTTCCAGTGGACCAGTGCTTACAGTAGACCAGTGCTTACAGTAGACCAGTGCTTAGCGTAGACCAGTGCTTCCAGTGGACCAGTGCTTACAGTAGACCAGTGCTTTCAGTAGACCAGTGCTTACAGTAGACCAGCGCTTAGAGTGGACCAGTGCTTAGAGTAGACCAGTGCCTACAGTAGACCAGTGCTAAGAGTGGACCAGAGCTTAGAGTGGACCAGTGCTTACAGTAGACCAGTGCCTACAGTAGACCAGTGCTTACAGTAGACCAGTGCTTAGAGTAGACCAGTGCTTACAGTAGACCAGTACTTACATTAGACCAGTGCTCACAGTAGACCAGTGCTTACAGTAGACCAGTGCTTACAGTAGACCAGTGCTAACAGTAGACCAGTGCTTACAGTAGACCAGTGCTTGCAGTAGACCAGTGCTTACAGTAGACCAGTGCTTACAGTAGACCAGTGCTTACAGTAGACCAGAGCTTACAGTAGACCAGTGCTTTCAGTAGACCAGTGCTTACAGTGGACCGGTGCTTACAGTAAACCAGTGCTTACAGTAGACCAGTGCTTACAGTAGACCAGTGCTTTCAGTGGAACAGTGCTTAAAGTAGACCAGTGCTTAGCGTAGACTAGTGCTTACAGTAGACCAGTGCTTACAGTAGACCAGTACTTTCAGTAGACCAGTGCTTTCAGTAGACCAGTGCTTACAGTAGACCAGTGCTTAGCGTAGACCAGTGCTTTCAGTAGACCAGGGCTTACAGTAGACCAGTACTTTCAGTAGACCAGTGCTTTCAGTAGACCAGGGCTTACAGTAGACCAGTACTTTCAGTAGACCAGTGCTTACAGTAGACCAGTGCTTACACTAGACCAGTGCTTACAGTAGACCAGTGCTTACAGTAGACCAGTGCTTACAGTAGACCAGTGCTTACAGTAGACCAGTGCTTTCAGTAGACCGGTGCTTACAGTAAACCAGTGCTTACAGTAGACCAGTGCTTACAGTAGACCAGTGCTTACAGTAGACCAGTGCTTACAGTAGACCAGTGCTTAGCGTAGACTAGTGCTTACAGTAGACCAGTGCTTACAGTAGACCAGTGCTTACAGTAGACCAGTGCTTAGCGTAGACCAGTGCTTCCAGTGGACCAGTGCTTACAGTAGACCAGTGCTTACAGTAGACCAGCGCTTAGAGTGGACCAGTGCTTAGGGTAGACCAGTGCTTACAGTAGACCAGTGCTATGTGTGGACCAGTGCTGAGAGTAGACCAGTGCTTACAGTAGACCAGTGCCTACAGTAGACCAGTGCTTACAGTAGACCAGTGCTTAGAATAGACCAGTGCTTACAGTAGACCAGTGCTTAGAGTGGACCAGTGCTTAGAGTAGACCAGTGCTTACAGCAGACCAGTGCTTACAGTACACCAGTGCTTACAGTAGACCAGTGCTTAGCGTAGACCAGTGCTTCCAGTGGACCAGTGCTTACAGTAGACCAGTGCTTACAGTAGACCAGTGCTTTCAGTAGACCAGTGCTTACAGTAGACCAGCGCTTAGAGTGGACCAGTGCTTAGAGTAGACCAGTGCCTACAGTAGACCAGTGCTAAGAGTCAACCAGAGCTTAGAGTGGACCAGTGCTTACCGTATACCAGTGCCTACAGTAGACCAGTGCTTACAGTAGACCAGTGCTTAGAGTAGACCAGTGCTTACAGTAGACCAGTACTTACATTAGACCAGTGCTTACAGTAGACCAGTGCTTACAGTGAACCAGCGTTTAGAGTAGACCAGGGCTTAGAGAAGACCAGTGCTTAGAGTAGTCAGTGCTTACAGTAGACCAGTGCTTACAGTAGACCAGTGCTTAGAGTAGACTTGTGCATACAGTAAGCCAGTGCTTAGAGTAGACCAGTACATGGAGTTGACCAGTGCTTAGAGTTGACCAGTGCTTACAGTACACCAGTGCTTTCATTAGACCAGTGCTTAGAGTAGAACAGTGCTTAGAGTAGACCAGTGCTTACAGTAGACCAGTGCTTACAGTAGACCAGTGCTTATAGGAGTCCAGTGCTTAGAGTAGACCAGTGCTTACAGTAGACCAGTGCCTACAGTAGACCAGTTCATAGAGTAGACCAGTGTTTAGAGTAGACCAGTGCTTACAGTAGACCAGTGCTCACAGTAGACCAGTGCTTACAGTACACGAGTGCTTACTGTAGACCAGTGCTTAGAATAGACCAGTGCTCAGAGTAGACCAGTGCTTACAGTAGACCAGTGCTTACAGTAAACCAGTGCTTAGTGTAGACCAGTGCTAACAGTAGACCAGTGCCTACAGTTGACCAGTGCTTACAGTAAACCAGGGCTTAGAGTGGACCAACACTTAGAGTAGACCATAGCTTAGAGTAGACCAGAGCTTAGAGAAGACCAGTGCTTGCAGTAGAACAGTGCTTACAGTAGACCAGTGCTTACAGTAGACCAGTGCTTAGAATAGACCAATGCTTACAGTAGACTAGTGCTTACAGTAGACCAGTGCTTAGAGTAAACCAGTTCTTATAGTAGACCAGTGCTTACAGTAGACCAGTTCTTACAGTAAACCAGTTCTTACAGTAGACCAGTGCTTTGAGTAGACCCCTAAAACAACTGATCCTCTAACGTGGCGGAACAGTTGATTCTCTAACGTGGCGGAACAGCTGATCCTCTTACGTGGTGGAACAGTTGATTCTCTAACGTTGCAGAACAGCTGATCTGCTAGTGTGGCGAAACCGTTGATTCTCAAACCTGGCGGATCAACTGATCCTCTAACGTAGCGAAACAGCTGATCCTCTAACGTGGCGGAACAGCTGCTCCTCTAACGTGGCGGAACAGCTGATCCTTTAACGTGGTGGAACAGCTGGTAGTTCTCCAACGAGACGGTACTGTTGACCAACTGTTTTGGCTCGCAAATTCATCTTTGTTATCCCAATACGACCTTCAAACATCATGTTGAAAAACTTTGCTCCAGACCCAATGGGACGCTCATGTTCCTCGATCGAACCAAAAAACAGCTAGACTTTAAATCGAGACTTCTCGTAATCAATGCATTGATTTGTTCCCATCTAAACTACTGTCCGACAATATGGGGAAAATGCAAGAAAACATTGCTCTTCGATATCCAACGGATCCCGAATTTTACGGTAAAGGTAGCTCATGACGGAAAATTTACAAAGAGCGATCACAGGACGTCCCTGCTAAACAAACTTGGCTGGTTAAACATAAGCGAACGACTAGAACTTAATGAAGCTGTGCGTGTTTACAAAATCCAGAACAATTTGTCATGTCCAAACGGCATTTTATTCTCAAATCGTATAGCAGCCCAATATGTAAGCAGGTGTTAAAAATTGATAGCAAGGAAACACCGGACCCTCACAACATGCGAGGTTCCTGACCATAACCACCCTCATCTAGGAACATTCCTCAGTCTGCCAAAAGGTTGAGTACTTTTCCCGTCCTCTAACAGCTGTCAGAACACAAGGTGTTCGTGAAGTCACGCTGGATTTGAACTCACTTGCATTTAGCATATGTTTGCTAGTAGAATCCTTTTTATGTTCGTTACTAGAATATATGTAGAAGGTGTAACCCAGATAATGCAGAACACTTCTCAAGATATCAAAACATCTATATCATTTATATACTCGTACTAAAAAAACGCGATTTTTGATTTGATTTGGTCCTCATGGGATTTGATAGTCTTAGCATACCTTTGTACGCATTTCCAGATTGGTCGTGCATACTTAAATATTGTATTATCGTGCCCCAAGAATACCATACCGTGTTTGGGTGGAATAGAGATTTGTTTGCACGTTTGTTATGGCAGTGGCTCCCTCACTCACGCTGATCCACCCGTTTCGTCCCGTTCTTATCTACCAAATGTATTTAGCTGTTTACCTGAACAAAGAATTCAAACCAATTATTTTACAAATAACTTCAGTGTCTTACCGCCACACCTTGGGTTTGAGGAGTTAGTGCATACATATTCAGCACTTTAAACCCAATATGATAGCTCATTCGTCGGGACATGTTTCGGGAAGAGTGGTGTTCTTATGTCATGGTAGGAAAGCATGGTATGTCACCACCGTTCCTACCCCGTCTCAGCTACTCAGTCACAAGTTGTGATGAACTCCTTGAGCTTGAATATTGTTTGCTGAGACTATGGTCTTAGCTGGTCATTGAACGCAATTTTATATGTATTGTGTACAAATATATTGTAATAAATAACCAAATGCCGTTTTCTGTATAAAAGATCCGAGAATTGTATCTGACCAAATACATTGTTCTATACAATTGTAAATATAATTGAATGTATGTTTTAGTATTAAGAAATACTTTGTATCCCTACCAGAATACCACGAGGCATCTTGTGAATAAACTTTTTTTTTTCTTCCCGGATGCTCTGCTGTGATTTGGCCCTGTACACTCTTAGGTGATTTCTGCCATCGTTGTGCTGACGTCTCCAACATGCATATTGTCGACATCTTCAAAACTTGCGACAATATACAGCAAACTTATGGAACACGTCGAGTGTTTTGGTGAAAACGGTGTAGTTGTAATAACATACTTATGGAACACGTCAAGTGTTTTGATTAAAACAATGTATTTGTAATAACAAACTATGGAACACGTCAAGTGTTTTGATGAAAACAATGTATTTGTAATAACATACTTATGGAACACGTAAAGTGTTTTGATGAAAACAATGTATTTGTACTAACATACTGATGGAACACGTCAAGGGTTTTGATTAAAACAATGTATTTGTAATAACAAACTTATGGAACACGTCAAGTGTTTTGATGAAAACAATGTATTTGTAATAACGTACTTATGGAACACGTCAAGTGTTTTGATGAAAACAATGTATTTGGAAAAACATACTTATGGAACACGTCTAGTGTTTTGATGAAAACAGTGTATTTGTAATAAAATACTTATGGAACACGTCGAGTGTTTTGATGAAAACAATGTATTTGTAATAACATACTTATGGAACACGTCAAGTGTTTTGATGAAAACAATGTGTTTGGAAAAACATACTGATGGAACACGTCAAGTGTTATGATGAAAACAATGTTTCTGTAATAACATACTTATGGAATACGTCGAGTGTTTTGATGAAAACAAAGTATTTGTAATAACATACTTATGGAACACGTCAAGTGTTTTGATGAAAACAATGTATTTGTAATAACATACTTATGGAACACGTCTAGTGTTTTGATGAAAACAGTGTATTTGTAATAAAATACTTATGGAACACGTCGAGTGTTTTGATGCAAACAATGTATTTGTAATAACATACTTTTGGAACACGTCAAATGTTTTGATGAAAACAATGTATTTGTAATAACTTACTTATGTAACACGTCGAGTGTTCGATGAAAACAATGTATTTGTAATAACAAATATATGGAACACGGAAGATTTTTGATACAAATAAAGTTTTTGTAATAGCAAATGTATGGAACACGCCAGGAGTTTCGATGGAAACAATGTATTTTTCCGAACATTTCTGATTTTTTATCTCCCTTTCGTTGCCGATTAACAAATATTTTCACATCACATTCACATCAAAAAGAAATGACCAATGAAGTTATTTGATGTTAACTTAAATAAAAATACATGTGTCGGTGGCCTCAGAATGACTCGTTTCTACCACTTCATCAAATTGAATATAAATATCACGGGACATTTATATAATACTGCATCGCATAACAGGCGCGTAGCCAGATGTTCAGCCAAGCTGGAGTACAGTACGATAGATTTATCACTGGCAGGT
Organism: Gammarus roeselii; assembly: GCA_016164225.1. Lineage (NCBI taxonomy): Eukaryota > Metazoa > Arthropoda > Malacostraca > Amphipoda > Gammaridae > Gammarus > Gammarus roeselii. The sequence goes on from SDVV010017819.1 coordinate 5,921, forward strand.
TACATGCAATGATCATTCACAGGACATAAAACGTATACAGTAAAAATGTTGCACTGCTATTAGTTTTGATATATTTTGTGAAAGATTGTCACCTCAGAAAACTCCTTAGCATTTTCAATTTGTATTGTTCAAAGACGTTTACTGTCATTGGCTTTATTTTGTTAAGAGTGTCTCACTAATTGCCTGTCTAGCAACAAAATTACAGAATAAAGGCAAGAAAATAATAAATACTTCCATCCGGCAATGATAACTAATTTTCCTCTGATTACTAATTAAAAATTGTTTTGCAGCTCATTCCTAACTTCTAGGGCCAGACACCAATCAAGAAGCGTGCATTCTTGTTCTTCACAAACAGCGACACGAGAACTGAAGAAACACCAGTTCCCTGAGTCGATGTCTAGATTTTACTTTTTAAGACCTAATGAATAAAATACAAATTTCACGCGCCGAAATTTCTTACAAATTCTTGAAATACATCCATTGAGCTATGGGGTTAATGGGTTAATCAAAATGGGATTTTATTGAGCGAAAAATATCCGATGATGAAGTTAGTGAGTGTCACACTCGCATCACTTTGTATTTCCAAGAAACCTTTTAATCGACATGTATTTTTGTCGCGACTGTATCTGAGAGGAGCGTGAGTCGTGACTCATAAACAACTCTCGCCTTCCGATGAGGATTCGCCTGTGACGGCGTATGTTGGTTTGAGCAAGTTGGATGTGTAATAAAACACACACAAGCTCCAAACAGTCAGGATAGGATAAGAGTGTAAATAGGCACTTCCACCGCCAGCCTTGACGGTTAAATTACATGCCATTACACGATAGAATGTCATTAAAATGCATGCCATTACACGATAGAATTTCATTAAATTACATGCCATTACACGATAGAATGTCATTAAATTGCATGCCATTACACGATAGAATGTCATTAAATTACATGCCGTTACACGATGGAATGTCATTAAATTACATGCCATTACACGATAGAATGTCATTAAATTACATGTTATTACACGATAGAATGTCATTTATTCTTTTGATTGCATATTTAATCTACCAATCTACCATTGGAAAATTAAACAAATCAAATAGAAATGAACTCCTCATGTATACTATTAAGTTGATTTGACTTAATTCAAAGTAAATCGAGATGCAATAAGTGAACATATAGTTTCCAGTGACTATAAAGTTGTTACATACAATTTTAGAACAGTTAACCGAGCCTGAGTACATGCATAGGGGACAGAGTTTAGGCCCCACTCAATTTGAGAAATTTTACGTCAATTATCACCAAGAAGGGAATTAGTTACTTCATATAGTTACAATGAACAATTTTTTGATAACATTTTATGCTGAGACGTAACATTACTGGAACTTGTGTGGCCTCCCAGAGACAAGACTTTTGAATGCCGAGCGCACACGTCTTCTTGAAGCCCTATAGGGGACAATCATGAGGGCAAGCACAGCTTTACGACCCAGCCAACAAGCACCGATAGACGGTTATCACAGTCCCTGGTGGAGATGAGAAGCTGACGCACCCTGAGACGTGGGTCAAGGATAGTAGAATTTCTTCTCGCTCTGACGAAAGGATTTTTTTGTCATTTTTGGCTTTCCGGACACGGAAACTGGACGGAATCATGGATCCGGTAAACTAGTTTAATTGCGAGGCCCTGCTCAATAGGAGGTAGCAGAAAGGGTTCACTAGCCCACAATGCGAGGCCCTGCTCAATAGGAGGTAGGAGAAAGGGTTCATCAGCCCACAATGCGAGGCCCTGCTCCATAAGAGGTAGGAGAAAGAGTTCACCAGCCCACAATGCAAGGCCCTGCTCAATAGGAGGTAGGAGAAAGGGTTCACCAGCCATCAATGCGTGGCCCTGCTCAATAGGAGGTAGGGGAAAAGGTTCACCAGCCTACAATGCGAGGCCCTGCTTAATAGGAGGTAGGAGAAAAGGTTCACCAGCCCACAATGCGAGGCCCTGCTTAATAGGAAGTAGGAGAAAGGGTTCACCAGCCCACAATGCGAGGCCCTGTTTAATAGGAGGTAGGAGAAAGGGTTCACCAGCCCACATTGCGAGGCCCTGCTCAATAGAAGGTAAGAGAAAGGGTTCACCAGCCCACAATGCGAGGCCCTGCTCAATAAAGGGAAGGAGAAAGGGTTCAACAGTCAACATTGCGAGGCCCTGCTCAATAGGAGGTAGGAGAAAGTGTTCACCAGCCCACATTGCGAGGCCCTGTTCACTAGGAGGTAGGAGAAAGGGTTCACCAGCCCCCAATGCGAGGCCCTGCTCAATAGGAGGTAGGAGAAAGGGTTCACCAGCACACATTACGAGGCCCTGCTCAATAGAAGGTAGGAGAAAGGGTTCACCAGCCAGCATGCCAGCATTGCGAGGCCCTGCTCAATAGGAGGTAGGAGGAAGGGTTCACCAGCCCACATTGCGAGGCTCTGCTCAATAGGAGGTAGGAGGAAGGGTTCACCAGCCCACAATGCGAGGCCCTGCTCAATAGGAGGTAGGAGGAAGGGTTCACCAGCCCACAATGCGAGGCCCTGCTCATTAGGAGGTAGGAGGAAGGGTTCACCAGCCCACACTGCGAGGCCCTGCTTAATAGGAGGTAGGAGAAAGGGTTCACCAGCCCACAACATTAATAGCCAGACAGAATGTGGAAGCGGCGGGATTAAACGCTAAAATAAACTCCAAAAAGTGAACATTTAGCTCAGAACAGGTTACGTCATCTATGATCAGCTGTTACCTATTATTTCACTTGTTGCATGAATTACCTAATAGATATACTGTGCACCACAATGATATTTTCATATCAATTATATTCAGTACATCAGTTATGTTATGTATATGCCAGTGGGATTTAAATCCTCATTTGTGTCAACGAGTTTCAAACCTTCGAGATGCTTGTTCTAAAAATGTGATAGTTGTGTTATTACCTTTCTCTATGAATCATACAGTTTCCTTGTTGTTTGTGGTAAATGCATTGCATATTTCGTTCAAATTTACTACAAGAATAATATCCTCTGGAAACATTTTGTTGGATGTCAATGTAGGTGATGGCAAATCAGCTGTTCATGTTCCCTTAATCCAAATTAGGTTAGCTTCATTACATTCGAAGTAGTGTCGCCTAAAACAAATATTTACATAACTACTTTTTATTATTGCATTACGTCCTCAGATGCAGGTCTTTCTTCACAGTTCCAGACCCGCTTCTGTTTTTCCAGAATGTCAAAGAAATGAAACGATTTACGTAGCAGCCTGTTATAAATATTCGTGACTGCTTCATACAAATTTTAAACCTCCCTTTCCTGCTGTGCATATTTGTCTTTTAAAAAACCTTATTTCCAGGCAAAGTAATGAATGAAATCATCAAAGTTTTGCTTATATTCAAACGTTTGCTCACATCAAACGTTTGCTTATACCGTTATATTTGCCAGAGTCAAAGATGGGCGACGGGTGCAGAGGATAAGGGAAATGAAGCGTTTCTGCGTTTGCTACTGACGAAGTAACTGTTGCTTTTGATAATTGGATATGGCACACAACACAATTCAACTCCAGTTGACAATTTAATATTTGGTTTTCATAATCTATTCTTTAATTTAGGCTTTCACTGAATGTCATTGCCAAATCTGCACTATTCCATGACATAGAAAGGTAATAGTAGATATTGACAGTCTGCAATTGGTTCTGGCAATAAAAATATAACTAGGGCAACGACAAAGACCAACTGGATAATAACAAATAACTTATGAAAGTATTTAAGTAGGTATCATTAAATACACATATTGAAGACCAACTGCGGATGAGGTCGTGTGGTAAATAAAGTGAGATAATTCAAATTCGAGATGTAAAGTTTATTGTGCTGTTTTATTAATTATCTGCTTATTACAACGTCTTTGTTAGACAATTACAAATAAAAATCTTATTGATTGATCACATCCGACAATAGACGTTTGCACTTGACACTCAGCCCAGTCAGAATGTATCGTCGTCATCACCGGCGGATTACCGTTGGCAGTATCATCGCCATCACCGGCGGATTACCGTCGGCAGTATTGTCGCCATCACCGGCGGATTATCGTCGGCAGTATTGTCGCCATCACCGGCGGATTACCGTCGGCAGTATCATCGCTATCACCGGCGGATTACCGTCGGCAGTATTGTCGCCATCACCGGCGGATTACCGTCGGCAGTATCGTCGCCATCACCGGCGGATTACCGTCGGCAGTATCGTCGCCATCACCGGCGGATTATAGTCGGCCCGCAATATAGAAATGATCGATTACAGGCGCTTTACCGAAGCGGGGAACAGTCGATGGCACACCGAACGGAATCGCTTCTATGTTCGACTCTTTAACTTTTGTGTCTTAAACGCCAGCGATGATCGCCTTCGATGAGTCGCCTAAATACCCGCTCAATCATCTGCAAATTAAAATTATTCATTTTGAATAAATCAGTACATCTAAACTGAAATTGTTGACTTTTCACCTTTGATTACCAACATCCCTGCAATGTTTGACCTCTCAGCATTGAGACTGTATTTTTTATACATGTATGTACACATGGCTGTTTTCTCCAACTTTATAGGTGGTTGATGGCACTTAAAATACATTGAAGGATCATGAAATCTCGAATCATAGTGTATTTCGAAAGAATAATCACTTTCACCACGCTCGCTCGTAAACTATTTTTGTTCATTATCCCTCACAGAAAATGTTTAGTCACATGCACGCTGACGATATTGTTTAAAACAATCCTCCACTTTTAGGTATCGATGACCAATCCCAATGTGTTGATTCGCTACTTCATAACCATCCTTACCGACGCCTAACATAGATAAAGTATTGTATGTCTAGATCAGCTTTGTATTTCAGTCGTGTTTTTTGTAGAGGCTCAAAAATCTGCCTGCCTCGGAACATCGCCGTTGAGCCAACCAACCTTCGGCGAATGTTGGCAAAGTGTGCTAGTTAACCGAAAGTAACTATCACCGGCGATAATGAGCGATTCTGGCTCGACGTGCCGCGATAATCTCTCAAACTGTTGAGGGTGAATTCTGTCCAGGTCTTAACTACAATTGACACTTTGCTACTGATTGTGAGAACTTAACTACAATTGACATTTCGCTACTGATTGTGAGAATCCAAACTTGTATTCCAACTGTCTGCAAATGCTTTTGACAACTGGACGCAATACATTCATTGGAAAATGCAGATTTGCCAGAGACATTGGCAGATTGTAACTGCTTTTGACAGTTACAAAGATTAGCTCGGCATTCACACATTGCTTCTGAATGTACATAATCGAGCGCCCTCAACAGTTGATAATACAGGCACTTGTTGCAGAACAACAGGGGGAAACATTGATGTATTACCTCAAACTCGAAATGCTCAGTAATTCAACTTGATAGCAAATTTTTTATTCGTTGCTTTGAAATAGGTAACTTTACCGTCGAGAACAGAATCTGGGTCTAGATTATTTTATTTTACACAGAACAAGATTATGAAATTAAGCACCACAAACTCAGAGAGCAGCACATGTTTCGCCCAATCAACTCCCGCCCAAGATCCCCATTATCCTGCACCATCGAACACTTTAAGCACACATCGTTAACGAATATCATGTGACAATGGCTATTGTACGGTGTAATTCTGCCGACCAGAGTATCAACTACAAAATTAGATGAACGTTCGGAAATGCGACTTTAAGCACATGCTTGCCAAAATAGAAAGTAATCGAAGCGAAAAACTTCGTTGAAATGTTCAATCTTAACTTGGTACTGATACGTTCCTTCTAATACGCGTATATGGTACTGATACGTTGTTTCTAATACGCATTTATGGTACCGATGCGTTCCTTCTAATAAGCATATATGGTACTGATACGTTCCTTCTAATACGCGTATATGGTACTGATACGTTGTTTCTAATACGCGTATATGGTACTGATACGTTCCTTTTAAGACGCGTGTATGGTACTGATACGTTCCTTCTAATACGCGTATATGGTACTGATACGTTCCTTCTAATACGCGTATATGGTACTGATACGTTGTTTCTAATACGCATTTATGGTACCGATGCGTTCCTTCTAATAAGCATATATGGTACTGATACGTTCCTTCTAATACGCGTATATGGTACTGATACGTTGTTTCTAATACGCGTATATGGTACTGATACGTTCCTTTTAAGACGCGTGTATGGTACTGATACGTTCCTTCTAATACGCGTATATGGTACTGATACGTTCCTTCTAATACGCGTATATGGTACTGATACGTTGTTTCTAATACGCATTTATGGTACCGATGCGTTCCTTCTAATAAGCATATATGGTATTGATACGTTCCTTCTAATACGCGTATATGGTACTGATACGTTGTTTCTAATACGCATTTATGGTACTGATACGTTGGTTCTAATACGCGTATATGGTACTGATACTTTCCTTCTAATACGCGTATATGGTGCTGATACGTTGTTTCTAATACGCATTTATGGTACTGATACGTTGGTTCTAATACGCGTATATGGTACTGATACGTTCCTTCTAAGACGCGTATATGGTACTGATACGTTGTTTCTAATACGCGTATATGGTACTGATACGTTCCTTCTAATACGCGTATATGGTACTGATACGTTGTTTCTAATACGCGTATATGGTACTGATACGTTCCTTCTAAGACGCGTATATGGTACTGATACGTTCCTTCTAATACGCGTATATGGTACTGATACGTTCCTTCTAATACGCGTATATGGTACTGATACGTTGTTTCTAATACGCATTTATGGTACCGATGCGTTCCTTCTAATAAGCATATATGGTACTGATACGTTCCTTCATATAACAATATATGGTACTGATACGTTCCTTCTAATAAACATATATGGTACTGATACGTTCCTTCTAATACGCATATATGGTACTGATACGATCCTTCTAATAAGCATATATGGTACTGATACGTTCCTTCTAACACGCATATATGGTACTGATACGTTCCTTCTAATAAGCATATATGGTACTGATACGTTCCTTCTAGTCAGCATATATAGTACTGCTACGTTCTTTCTAATACGCATATATGGTAATGATACGTTCTTTCTAATAAGCATATGTGGTACTGATACGTTCCTTCTAATACGCATATATGGTACTGATACGTTCCTCCTAATAAGCATATATGGTACTGAAACGTTGCTTCTAATACGCATATATGGTACTGATACGTTCATTCTAACACGCATATATGGTACTGATACGTTCCTTCTAATAAGCATATATGGTACCGATACGTTGCTTCTAATAAGCATAAATGGTACCGATACGTTCCTTCGAATAAGCATATATGGTACTGATACGTTCCTTCTAATAAGCATATATAGTACTGATACGTTCCTTCTAATAAACACATCTGGTTCTGATACGTTCCTTCTAATACGCATATATGGTACTTATACGTTCCCTCTAATAAGCATGTATGGTGCTGATACGTTCCTTCTAATAATCATATATGGTACTGATACGTTCCTTCTAATAAGCATATATGGTACCGATACGTTCCTTCGTATAAGCATATATGGTACTGATACGTTCCTTTTAATAAGCATATATGGTACTGCTACGTTCCTTCTAATAAGCATATATCATTTTTTTTTAATCATTTAATTCCATCGTCTAGCAATGGGTTTTCAATACTTAGGTATAATACATCAAACTTAGTTTTTATATGCGCTATTTGAATTAGCGGAACGAGAGATAAAGTGAATTAGTGACAGCGCATCTGTCGGCGGCCGGTTTGTAGCTACGTTGTTTCAAAACATGATTCACGATATATGTTATTGAAAGTCTTAAAAAAACATGTGCATGAGTTTGATAAATCGAAAAAGAATACATCGCAACTCATCTCTAGAGTGCTGCTGGCTCGCCTTCATCGAACTGAATGGAATTCACAATATACCATCATAC
>SDVV010017820.1:0-13901 GCA_016164225.1 Gammarus roeselii
ATGTTGATTTGATTTGAGCCTCATTTCCACTGGAGCCTCAACGTGAGTCTTAATAGGCTCCCTCGTAGGGCGCAACCGTCATTGATTCGGGTAAGTTCGCACGGCCTCGCGCGCGAAAATATTAGTCTGTCAAGATGAAATCGAGTACATATTTCAATTGTGGCATATTCGCGTACTAGCGTGTACAAGAGAGTAAGAGTTAACGCGTATCTTCGTAAAAGTATTGTTATCTCTGTGCGTAATGGGGGGTGGGGAGAGACCACCGCACATCAACTTCATCCTCCAAATCTTTCCTATTGCTTAGATAATTTTCATAAACTACTAAATTTTGGCTTAGATGACGAGTGGAAATTCATCATCCATTTGACCAGTTGTTGATTTTTTGTTAGTGTGTGGACCTATGGGAAACAGTGGATATTCTGTCTGGCCGTCGATTACTCTCCAGATTTGGGAAAGGCGACAACTAGAGACACAACAAACACAAGAGCCCAACAAAACCTCACCGCAGGTTCTAGCAAAAAAGTTCCTGTGATCAATCCAGTCCGAGATAGAGGCCGTAGTCGCTGCTCCGCTAGTACAGCCCGTGTAGACGATGACGAAAGGCTTGGGTCCGACATAAGGCCTCCAAGTAGAAGCAGTATAAGTCTAAAAATTTAAGTTAATGTAACTAAAAGTACCCTCAAATGTTACTATGTGAACGCTAGAAGTCTTCGTGATAAAATTTGAGAATTGGGTATCATTGCAATGAATTAAAGTATCGACATAATAGCAATCACGGAATCGTGGATGAAATTGAGCACCAGATATTATTTAGGCGAATTTACTCTCCCCGGTTACTCGCTATTTCACAGAGATAGACAAGGCCAAGAGGGCGGAGGAGTGCTATTTGTAGTGAAAACCACTCTGCAAATATTAAAAGTTACTATTCCAAATAGCAGACACGACATAGCATCAATCCAAGTAGTCGGTAAACATACAAAATGTCAATCACTCTCGTCTATCGTCCCCCAAAAAACAAGGTTGCAGATGATATTGATCTTTACAACACCCTCGTCGATGTCGTCACCACACAACACAGCATTGTGCTTGGAGACTTCAATATCCCTGACATTGATTGGGAATCTAACGAATGCACTGCCACCGGTCAACGTCTGATTGATTTTGCAGACGATAAGGTCATGACCCAAATGGTGAAGACACCTACAAGTGGTAGCAACATTCTTGATCTCCTATTTGGTGCAAGCGACTCTCATGTTACGAACTTTGAAGTGGGCGAACTACTCGGAACTAGCGACCATAACTGTATGCGTTTTCTGATAGGCTCGAGTTGAAAACGTCAACAAACTGCGAAAAAGTCCCTAAGTTTAGGTTAGCTAACTTTGATGGCTTAAGAGAGTCAATGGCGTCAACAAATATTGCCTTCGAACAAGATGTCAATCAATCGCTTAACAATTTCTTGACTGCACTTAAAAATGGTGAATATGAGCATATCCCGCGCAAAAATAGGCGAACAGCGGTTAATCAGCCTAAGAACTAGAAAGGAGAAATGCAGCTCCTTCAGTCACGAAAAAAGCCAAACACTCGATAAAACAGAAGCACCCACATGACGACGAAGGAAAAAATGAATACAACAACAGCAGAAGAGATCTAAAGCGAGTCCAGAAACGTAAGAAAAAAAATAATGAACATGAAATAGCCACCAATGCCAAAACTAATCCGAAACAATTTTTAAATTACATATCGAGCAAAAAAATTCAAGATATGTAATTAGTCCTCTCGAGAACGATGATGGTGAGCTGGAAACGGACGACACCAAAATGAGTGTCCTACTTAATGAATACTTTTGTTCTCTATTCACGGTAAAGAATCAGGATATTCCTGATCCTGAGGATATAATAGCGGAAAGACAAATTGAAGCTCTCAGCATAGTGAACTTTCCCCCGCCGAAGTTGTCACAATATATAGATAAATTGGGAGTCACTAAATCTCTAGATCTAGACCAAGTATATCCTAGAATTGTTTAAGAGACTAGAAACGAAGTCGCCGAACATTTATAGAATATTTAAACACCATCTCTCATAAATGACACCTGCCCCTCTTAATGGAAAGAGACCAATGTTACCCTAATTTAAAAAAAATGGCAAAAAGTGTCCCGGAAACTACCGTCCAATTAGTCTCACTTCAGTCATTGGCAAATTGATGGAAAGTTTGATGACGGATAAAAAAACCGAATTCCTAGAATCAAACAAATTGATTGGCGACTCTCAGCATGGTTTTAGACACAAGCGTTCCTGTCTTATGAACTTGCTACTTTTTTCAAAACAATAATTGAAATCCACGACACAAAATCTCCAATCGATATAATTTACCTTGACTTTCAAAAGGCATTTGATAAAGTCGTCCACAAGCGCCTAGATAGTAAATTGCGCAGCATTGGTACTCGAGGCAAGCTTAATAACTGGATAAAATGCTGGCTCACGGACAGATGACAGCGAGTTGTACTTAACGGAGCTTCCTCCCCCTGGGGTAATGATACAAGCGACGTGCCTCAAGGATCCGTGTTAGGTATCTCGATAAAAACGTACTCTCAAACTTTAGCAAATTTGCAGACGATACTAAGATAGGAGAAGAAGTGCAAACTGAATTAGAGTGTCAGCAGATCCAACTAGACTTGAACCGAATTGTTGATTGGTCAGAAAAGTGGCAAACGAAATTTAATGTAGACAAATGTGAAGTTATGCACATGGGTCCTCATAACCTCCAACACGAATACTCCATGTCCGGAAAAAAACTCATTCCTATCACCGAAGAGAGAGATTTAGGTGTCATCATTTGTACCGACTTTAAAACTAGCAAGCAATGTGACGATGCTGCCAAGAAAGACTAGAAAATGCTAGGTATGATAACTCGCATTATCTCGTACAAATACCCGGATTGTATGCTCAAGCTATACAATGCATTTGTTAGACCGCATCTCGAGTATTCTGTTCAATTCTGGTCTATATATCTTAGAAAAATCGTTAATAAATTAGAAAAGGTTCAGCGTAGGGCTACCAAACTCATCCCTTCGCTGCGGAATAAATCGTACGAAGACGGACTCCGTGAACTCAATCTTTATTCGCTAGAGAAGCGTCGAGTCAGAGGCGGCATGATCGAAGTGTGAAAGATTATAAAGGGTAAGGAAAACGTCAGCCTAGCGAGTCTTTTCACTTTAGATACAAACGGAGTGACTAGAAACAATGGATACAAAATCGTTGGGTATCGTTTCTCCCTCGACATCACGCACAATTTCTTCACGTATAGAGTGGTCGAAGAATGAAACAAACGTCCAGCGGAGGTTATAAACAGCAATTCAATCGAAACGCTCAAGTCGCGACTCGATAAGTTCTACTCAAATCGCCGATTAATAGCTAAGTCGTTCCATTTCTTGATGTTTTAAAATCAGAAATGGCACACGAAGCTCTCTTAGACGTTCTTCATCAGAACCAATCCTCGTACTGTCAAAAGGCAGCCTAGCTTGGGCAAATAGGCCTGTTGTTGACTTCCTACACTTGAAAAACACTTGTAAGCACTTGTAAACACTTGTAAACACTTCACTTGCACAGGTGATTGGGGTTTAGGCAGCTTTGTATGGTCCGGTGTGTTTTCCGGAAGCAAGCTTTTTAATGTAGGTTCCCAACCCCATGTTCTTGGGATTTCTTAACCCCATATATTTGTGATTTTCCCAACCCTACGCATGCGTAATTGCCCTAACCCCGTGTATTGGAAAATTCCCTGGCCCCATGTATTCATGATTTTCCAGCCTCATTTATTATTGATTTCCCAACACCAGGCATTCTTGATTCTTACCTCAAAAAATACGTTATCTGTTGATCATTGATTATAATATTGTAATTTATAATTTGTTGCATAAATAAGAGCCGGCGGCTCACTAGCGATGAGCTGTGACGAATTCAATTGAACTTTCGTTTACGATTATTCAAATAGTGTAGATGATAACAAAGTTTTATGTTTAATAAAAAAAATTGTAAACCTATTGCAAGATGTTGACAATAAATGATTTAATATTTCTAATTAAGGTTAGTGAGTAAATTTACCTCTTCATCCATGCAATCGATAGACTTGTTGGAGGACACTCTACTTTCTATTGTACAATATGTAAAAACGGATCCAAACGTTACTATGAACTATTGATTTCAAGTAAAGTAAATAATATAACTAAAATTCGCCGACATTTAGTTAATCATGACAGTTTACTGTTTTAAAGACTTCACAAAGTGGTGGCATGGACAGCATGTGCTGAATGGGAAGTGGTATTGTCACAAGACACTCAAAGAAGTGTGTACACAGACTGCATGCGCTGAATGGGAAGTGGTGTTGTCACAAGACACTCAAAGAAGTGTGTACACAGACTGCATGCGCTGAATGGGAAGTGGTGTTGTCACAAGACACTCAAAGAAGTGTGTACACAGACTGCATGTGTTGAATAGGATGGGGGATAATCATGCATGAAGATGTCCTCCAGCCTTCGGAAAGAGATTGAATCCCACAGACACGCCTCGACATAATTGATCAGTTCCGAACTAGTACATATTGCCGCCTGATCAGTACCGTGCGATCTCTGATCCTGATACGTCTGGTCAATAAACTACTGAGGATTTTATAGTGATAACATTACTGCGGTATCGTCACAATATTGCAAATACCTCTTAAAAATGTGGTTGAAATCGGTTCTAATAATAGTCATGAGCTGAACAAATTTCACAATCAAAATCAACAGCGTTAATCAAACTACACATGATCCAAAGCTTGCAACTTTCAGTGGTCCTTTGTTCCAGGGCCGTTGATCCCTGAGAGCCTTCACTTCGCTGGAATACGATGCACGTCTGTCATGGAACACCTGCACTGTGTCGCTAACTGCCTGGGAGCCTTTACTTCGCTGGGATACATGCACGTCAGGCACGGAACACCCGCACTGTGTTGCTAACTGCCTGGGAGCCTTCACTTCGCTGGGATACAATGCACGTCAGGCACGGAATACCCGCAATGTGTTGCTAACTGCCTGGAAGCCTTCACTTCGCTGGGATACAATGCACGTCAGGCACGGAATGCCCGCAATGTGTTGCTAACTGCCTGGGAGCCTTCACTTCGCTGGGATACAATGCACGTCAGGCACGGAACATCCGCACTGTGTTGCTAACTGCCTGGGAGCCTTCACTTCGCTGGGATACAATGCACGTCAGGCACGGAATACCCGCAATGTGTTGCTAACTGCCTGGGAGCCTTCACTTCGCTGGGATACAATGCACGTCAGGCACGGAACATCCGCACTGTGTTGCTAACTGCCTGGATGCCTTCACTTCGCTGGGATACAATGCACGTCAGGCACGAAACACCCGCACTTTGCTGCTAACTGCCTGGGAGCCTTCCCTACGCTGGGGAACGATGCACGGCAGGCACGGAACGCCTTGTGGCAAGGCTGGCCGCCTTCTACAGTTCTACAAGTATCCTCGAAGGACACACCGCTGCACAAAATACAGACTGCGGTATCCTTGAAGACACATACCAGATGTATCCGCTAGGCAGCCCACAGGCCGCTCAGGTCAGTGGAGGCCGAGGAGGTGGCGCGGCATTGTTGCAAGAAACTGCAAAACAATCATCGTACGATGGAGGCCAGGCAAGGCGCCCTACCAGTAGACTATATGTCAGCGCGTTTTGCTGGCAAACAACAAGACCCGGTGCTATGCGACTTGAGCCATCGACGGCCTTCGTCCCCTGAAGAAATTGCTCCTGATTAATTCAGGCGTGACAGGGAGGCACGGTCGCGAGGCCGGCGTGAAACCGTTTCTTCACGCCTACACAGCTGGAGAGGTCCGTGAGCAACATACCACCAGTGCAAACCGGCAGAGGTTTTTTTTCTTACCCAAGGGAACTGCGACGCTGGGGCCCCACCTAGCCACGGGCGACGGTGGGCGATGACGTCATTAGAGCGCACCATAAAAGCCGCGGGCGGTGAGTGACAAAGGTTCTTTGTTCACCAGCTCCGATGTGAAGCGTAGGAGTGTCCGTCGTCCTGTGGCCAGACTTAGCGACTTGAAACCCTCCGCGCCTTTGCCCGAAACCCCCAAGTAGTAAACGAATATATCTTAGATCTTCAAGTGTGTCCTTATACAGATTTTAGATCTTCAAGTGTGTCTTTATACGGACCTTAGAGTTTTCAAGTGTGGTTAAACACTCATTTAAAGAAGCAATCCAAGAAAAGCGTTCGGTGGTCAGTTTTATCACATAAAGACCATCAAAGACCGTCAAGGACCATCATCGACCATCGCCAGCCGTGTCCCTGGCCGATTCATCCGCGCGTCTACGAGCGCAAGGGAGGCTGCCATACATCATCTCCAAGGACCAGGGCTGGGCCCTGCTACCCTTCCTCCCGGTGAGCGCGAAAGACCGCCAGCAAGGGCTGGTCCTTGCCAAATCTGAAAAAAATACCTTCGGCGACAACATAGACACTAAACTGGGAAGAGTTTTCCCTTGTTGCCATATTATTCACTAGGAAGAGTTTTCTCTTGTTGCATTAATTACTGGGAAGAGTTTTCCCTTGTTGCCATATTATTCACTAGGAAGAGTTTTCTCTTGCTGCATTAATTACTGGGAAGAGTTTTCCCTTGTTGCCATATTATTCACTAGGAAGAGTTTTCTCTTGTTGCATTAATTACTGGGAAGAGTTTTCCCTTGTTTTTACATTATTTACTAGGAAGAGTTTTTCTCTTGTGTTCGTGTTATTTACTAGGAAGAGTTTTCTCTTGTGTTTACATTATTTACTAGGAAGAGTTTTCTCTTGTGTTTACATTATTTACTAGGAAGAGTTTTCTCTTGTTGCATTAATTACTGGGAAGAGATTTCCCTTGTTGCCATATTATTTACTAGGAAGAGTTTCCTCTTGTGTTTTACATTATTTACTAGGAAGAGTTTTTCTCTTGTGTTCATGTTATTTACTTGGAAGAGTTTTCTCTTGCGTTTATATTCTTCACTAGGTGTATAATTTTAGTTGTTGGCATCCAGGCCATATTTTGATTTTAAGGTGCAGGGTTACATGGGCCCGAATATTTTTTTGTAGCGACAGTTACTTGTGTGCGGCGTGCGGTCGACATGAAGTGGGTATATGCGCGTGTAGGGGAGGTTCATCTCCTTTGAAATAATTTCATTAAATATAGATTAAGAAAAGCTTTAAAGTAGTTTCTTTCTGTCCCTCCTCACACACATACTTATTTTATCGTTGCGTTGGTGGAAAATTGGTAAAGTGAAAGATAAATGTAAAGTCAAGCCAAAGTCAAGCCAACTCGAGAGTGAGTAAAAGGGTGAGTGTCATTTACCTAGGCACCCGCCGTAGACCTCACCTGGCTGACCGAACTCAAATTAGTGTTGCCCTCAGTCGTCAATAAGTGTTAACGTAAGAGGAAGGGGCCACAACCTGCACATTACAACTAACAGCTTGGGAGCCTACACCTTGCTGTGAATAATGCACGTCATACGCGGAAACTTCAGGCAAGGAACTCCAGACTGGTAAACAATGGACGACAGGAACGTAACACCCGCTCAGTGTTGCTGGCAGCCTGGTAGTCTTCACTTCGTTGATGAATAATGCACGTTAGGCGCGGAACTCCTGCTCAGTGTCGCTAACAGCAACGGAGCCTACACCTCGCTGGGGAGAAATGCACGTCAGGCATGGAACAGCCGCGTAGAATTGCCAACAGCTTGTGAGCTTGCACTTTGCTAGGGAATAATGCATGTCAGGCACGGAACAGCCGCGTAGTATTGCTAACAGCTTGTGAGCTTGCACTTTGCTAGGGAATAATGCATGTCAGGCACGGAACAGCCGCGTAGTATTGCTAACAGCTTGTGAGCTTGCACTTTGCTAGGGAACAATGCATGTTAGACATGGAACAGCCGCGTAGTATTGCTAACAGCTTTGAGCTTGCACTTTGCTAGGGAATAATGCACGTCAGGCACGGAACAGCCGTGTAGTGTTGCTAACAGCTTGTGAGCTTGCACTTTGCTAGGGAATAATGCACGTCAGGTATGGAACAACATCGTAGTATTGCTAACAGCTTGTGAGCTTGTACTTTGCTAGGGAATAATGCACGTCAGACACGGAACAGCCGCTTTGTATTGATAACAGCTTGTGAGCTTGCACTTTGCTGGGAAATAATGCACGGAACCAGTGCAGAGACTCTGAACACCTCGCGCTGTGGGGTTAACAACCAGGGAGCCTTCACTCCGCTGAGGAGTGATGCACGTCTGGCACGGAGCACCCACGCAGGGATGTAAGAGCCTGGGAACCTACGCTTTGCCGAGTAACAATGCATGTGAGGCCCGAAGCACTCGCGGCAATATTGCTAACAGTCTGTGAGCCTTCACGTCTTAGGGGAAAATGCACGTCTGATACGGAGCACTCGCGGCAATGTTGCTAATAGTCTGTGAGCCTTCACTTCTCATGCGAAAGTGCACGTCTGGCACGGAATATCCACGCAGTTTTGATAACAACTTGGAAGCCTACACCTCGGTTGGAAACACTGCATTTGAGGCACGGAGCAGCCTCGCAGTGAGGCGAGTGACTTTGGGAAGTGATAATCAAGGAAATGCATCTCGTGTTTTATGTGGTGAACGTGAATGGTATTTGGCATTGAAAATGCAATGACGAACCTGGGCAAAGTATTGGTAAATTATCAGGTGAAAGATTGTAATTGGTTATGGTGAAATACTTACGCCTTTGTGATTAAATAAAATTCCAGGATAGATCCAGAAAGGGACATGGAAGTTGTGATCGTTTTCGGTAACTTCTAACATTAAAAACGTAAAAAAAGTTGGAAAGTAATGAAAAATAATGATTTTTAATGTTTTAATTATTGCATCACAGAACTCAGTATGACGTAATATCCAAATATATAATTTAGTTCATTGATGTTGTATATGCGATATTAGGATTTTATCATGGTTATAACAATTTAGGAAACAGCAAACTATGCTGTATAATTTACACACGCCCTTGCAACGAAAATTTCGATTGCAACTCAACAGTAAGCTATGAGCTGCTTGTGTGTGTAGCTATCCTCGTATCATAGTGAGGCACCTCACCATATCGGATCAAATTCTCTCATCCACACCGGCCTCGGTGTGGTATAGCGTCCAATGCCCGACACGCTTCCTGCAGTTCCAAGCTCTTCTCTTCACCGTCGGCCAGCTCGACTGTTGGCAGTAATCCGATAAGGAAGCTCAGGCGCAGGCCACCGGAACGACATCTTCGGGGAGCGCAGGAGGTATAGGTGCAGGCCACAGCAACAACACCATTGTAGAGTTCAAGCGGCTGGGATGTAGGCTACCGTAACAACCCCTTTGGGGAGCTCAGTCGGGTTGAGTGCTGGCCACCCAAACAACACCTTTTGGGAATTCAGACGGCTTGGATGCAGGCCTCAGCAACAGCACCTTCGGGGAGTTCAGGCATGTTGAGTGCAGACCACCGCAACAACACCTTTGGAGAGTTCAGACGGCTTGGGTGCAAGCCACCGTAACAACACCTTCGGAGAGTTAAGACGGCTGAGGTGCATGCTAACACAATAACACCTTCGTAGAGTTCAGGCGGCTAGGGTGCCGGCTACCGCTACAACACCTTTAGGGAGTTCAGACGGCTTGGATGCAGACCACCACAACGACACTTTTGGGGAGTCCAGGCGGGTTGAGTGCAGGCCACCGCAACAACATCCTCTGGGAGTTCAGGCGGCTGGGGTGCAGGCCATCGCAACAACACCTCCGGGAAGTTCAGGCGGGTTGAGTGCAGGCTACCGCAATAACACCTTTGGAGAGTTCAGACGGCTTGGGTGCAGGCCACCGCAGCAATACCTTTGGGGAGTTCAAACAACTTGGGTGCAGGCCACCGTACCAACACCTTCGGCGAGTTCAGGCGGCTGGAGTGCAGGCCCCGCAACAACACCTTCGGGAGTTCAGACGGCTGGGGTGCAGGATACCTTAGCAACACCTTCGTAGAGTTCAGTCGGCTGGGGTGCCGGCTACCGAAACAACACCTTCGTGGAGTTCAGACGGCTTGGGTGCAAGCCACCGCAACAACACTTTTGGGGAGTCCAGGTGGGTTAGGTGCAGGCCACCGCAACAACATCCTCGGTGATTTCAGGCGACTGGGGTGCAGGCCACCGCAACAGCATCTTCGGTGAGTTCAGGAGGCTCGGGCACAGGCCACCGCCGCAACACCTTCAAAGGGCTTAGGCGGCTTGGGTGCAAGACACAGCAAAAAAAAAAACTCCTGGAGGTTCAGGCGACGTGGGTGCAGACCACCACAACAACAACTTTGGGGATTTTAGGAGGCCCGGGAGCAGGCCACTGGAACAACTCTGTTGGGGACTTTAGGTGACTTGGGTGAGGCCACCGATGAAACATCATCGCTGTGTTTAGGAGGCTCCACACAGGCCACCAGAACAGCCCCTCCGAGGAGTTTAGGAGGCTTGGGTGCAGGCCATCGCAACAACGCAGTCTGGGAGCTTCTGAGGCATGGGTGCAGGCCCCCGCTGCAACACCTTTGGAGTGTTCAGTAGACTTGGGTGCAGGCCATCGCAACAAAACCTTCGAGGAGCCAAGATGATTTGGGTGCAGGCCAGCGTATCAACACCTTCGGGGAGTTAAAGAAGCTTAGGTGCAGGTTACCGCAACAACATCTTCAAGAACTGTTAAAGGCTTCGGTGCTGGCTACCAAAACGACACAATTGGTGAGTTTTGGAGGCTCTCCTTCGGGGAGTTTTGGAGGTTCGGTGCAGGGTACTGCAACATCACCTTTGGGGAGTTGAGATGGCTCGTGTGCACCCAACCGCAAGATCACCTTCGAGGAATATAGGAAGCTCAAGAACAAGCTACCGCAACAAAACTTTCAGTGAGTTTAGAAGGCTCGGGTGCTGGCCACCGCAAAATTCCGTTTGAGAAATTCAACA
The DNA here is from genome assembly GCA_016164225.1 of Gammarus roeselii. NCBI lineage: Eukaryota > Metazoa > Arthropoda > Malacostraca > Amphipoda > Gammaridae > Gammarus > Gammarus roeselii. The sequence goes on from SDVV010017820.1 coordinate 10,995, forward strand.
ACGGGATTAGAACATGCAGGAAACAATCTATATTTTAGGAGCAAGAAAACATTGCAAGGTCATGCAGCCTAATGAGTTAGGGGCACTTATAATAGGATTCCTCTCTAGAAGGTCTGGATACCACAAGTTCCTGACTGGAAGGGGATGCAATTGGCTTCACGGGATGTTCGTGGAGGTGCACGGGTCACTGCACTGCTGTTGAAGACTGAATTACGAGAACGGGGGCCGTTGGTAGGGAAGGAGATGATTTCAAAAACATGCCTCTGAATAACCTCACAATAGCTGCAATTGTGGTAGTAGGGGACGTTAAATGATAGTTTTTTTATTTGTTAGAGCTGTTTATGAGATTGTTTAAGATGGGCGGTTTTGTAAACACAATTATTAATAAATGTGAGAAATTATTTCCATTTTCGTTCAAAAATAAAGATTTAAAGAACTGAGTAGGACAGAATGTGTTAGTATTGTACATTGCGTTGATTGTTCTACTCAACAAAGCATACAATTCGTGCACATGTTCATGTTGTCCGTGTCATTATCTTAACATCTTAGTGTACACAAGTTATATTTTTGCCTGTTCTCATTGAATGATGATTTAAGGATAGTTCACATGCTTGAGGGCAATGATCATCACGAACATAAAAAAAACAATAGAGTTGTCTACGATTGCATAGTTTTTTGCAAACGAATATGCCCCAGAAGAATGTAACTGAAATAGCTATTATTTTCCTGAATATTATGTGCTGATTTTGATGTCGTCCTAAGTATTTGCGCTCCTAAATAACTTCGGCACCTTGATCTGGCAACTGCTCTGAATCATATTTACCTTTGGTGTCTTGATCTGGCAACTGCTCTGAATCATATTTACCTTTGGCACCTTGATCTGGCAACTGCTCTGAATCATATTTACCTTTGGCACCTTGATCTGGCAACTGCTCTGAATCATATATACCTTTGGCACCTTGATCTGGCAACTGCTCTGAATCATATTTACCTTTGGCACCTTGATCTGGCAACTGCTCTGAATCATATATACCTTTGTTCCCTTGATCTGGCAACTGCTCTGAATCATATTTACCTTTAACTCCTTGATCTGGCAACTGCTCTGAATCATATTTACTTTGGGCCCCTTGATCTGGCAACTGCTCTGAATCATATTTACCTTAGGCCCCTTGATCTGGCAACTGCTCTGAATCATATTTACATTTGGCCCCTTGATCTGGCAACTACTCTGAATCATATTTACCTTTGGCCCTTTGATCTGGCAACTGCTCTGAATCATAATTAGCTTTAGCACCTTGATCTGGCAACTGATCTGAATCATAATTAGCTTTAGCACCTTGATCTGGCAACCGCTCTGAATCATATTTACCTCTGGCTCCTTGAACTGGCAACTGCTCTGAATCATATTTACCTCTGGCTCCTTGAACTGGCAACTGCTCTGAATCATATTTACCTTTGGCTCCTTGATCTGGCAACTGCTCTGAATCATATTTACCTTTGGCACCTTGATCTGGTAACTGCTCTGAATCATATTTATCTTTCGCCCCTTGATCTGTCAACTGCTCTGAATCATATTTACTTTTGTCACCTTGATCTGGCAACGGCTCTAAATCATATATACCATTAGCACCTTGATCTGGCAACTGCTCTGAATTATGTTGACCTTTGATATCTTGATATGACAACTGCTCTGAGTCATATTTACCTTGGATCTCTTGATCTGACCACTGCTCTGAATCATAGTTTATTTTGACTCCTTGATCTGAAAACTGCTTTGAATCATATATACCTCTGGCACCTTAAACTGACTTCTGTTCTGAATCCTACTTAACTTTGGCCCCTTGATCTGGCAACTGCTCTGAATCCTAATTGTCTATAGCTTATTTATCTGGCAACTGCTTTCAATCGTAATTGCCTCTAGCTACTTTATTTGGCATCTGCTTTAAATCCTAATTGCGACTAGCTACTATATCTGTCAAGCTCTAAATCCTAATTGCTTCTAGCTTCTTTTTCTGGCAACTGCAGTGAATCCTTATTGCCTCCAGCATCTTTATCGGGCAACTGCTTTGAATTTTAATTGCCTCTAGCTTCTTTGTCTGGCAACTGCTCTGAATCCCAATTGCCTCTAGCTACTTTATTTGTCATCTGCTTTGAATCCTAATTGCCTCTAGCTTCTTTATCAGGCAACTGCTATGAATCCTAATTGCCTCTAGCTTTTTTATATGGCAACTGCTCTGAATCCTAAGTGCCCCTAGCGACTTAATCTGGCAACTGCTCTCAACTCTAATTGCCTCTAGTTTCTTCATCTGGCAACTCACAGCGGTATCCAGTCCTAATTGCCTCTAGTTTCTTCATTCGGCAACTGCTTTGAATCCTAATTGCCTCTTGCTTCTTTATCTGGCAACTGCTCTGGATCCTAACAGCTTCTAGTTTCATTATCTGGCAACTGTTTTGAATCCTAATTGCCTCTAGCTTCCTTATCCGGCTACCGCTCTGAATCCTAATTTCCTTTAGCTGCTTTATCTGGCAACTGCTCTGAATCCTAATTGCCTCCAGATACTTTATCTGTCAACTTCTCTGAATCCTAATTGCCTCTAGCTTCTTTTCGTGTCAACTGCTTCGAGTCCTAATTGCCTCTACCTTCTTCATCAGGCAACTGCTTTTGTTTCTAATTGCCTCTAACTTCTTTATCTGGCAACCGCTCTGAATCCTAATTGCCATCAGCTCCTTCATCTGGTAGCTGCTCTGAATCCTAATTATTCAAATTTTCTAGTCGGGACTCGGTGGTGTTTTAAGATGGCAATCTTTTTATAGCCTCCACCGTTTAACTTAAGCAAGAATTATGTGGCATCGTTCGAGATTTTTTTCATGCTTACGTAAGAAATTCTGTCATTGATTAATGATTTA